>JAEMWC010000033.1:1767500-1770000 GCA_016490735.1 Pachyseris speciosa | reverse complement strand
GTTGTCTCTCCATCCACTTATATCATGACAATCATGAAAGACCAGGTTAAGTGGAAAAGAGTAGGGGAGGTAGTTCCCGGTGTGGTGGTCTATCTCTCATCTGATGGTTAAATGCTCGGAGATGTTAGCTGCACAAGCTACTCTAAAATCCGAGGGTAAATAAAGTAATGTATGTATCTAAGGTCATTGGGTTGGAAAGCTGCTTTTGTGTGGAAAAGTACGGAGGCCGAAATCACAAACCAATTTATCATTTTCTTGAAACTGATTTTTGGTTTGGTAAATTTATTTGTGATTGACCCTTTTGGGCCACTGTAGAAAAGCAAAGTGAAAGACCAGCAGATAACAGACGGACCAATAACATTGGAAACTTGAATTTAAAGTTACATCTCACTATCAAGAAAACTTCTGAACAAACAAAACATAAATGAAATAACAACCCCTTCTAGTTTTATTTTATTGTTATTTTATTGTTTTCTTGTGTTTCCACTTTATCTAAAAGGGGATATCTTACTGAGAAGCTACTAAATTTTGTCGTTTGAGTGACCATGTTAACATATTTTTTTTAATTGTATTCAGGTGATGGGTATGGTTTGTGTGTAGTGTTCTTTAATTTGAAACCTACCTTAAAATAATTTAACTATACTATATATAATTATCAGCCTTACTGTTTGACACGGTGAACTGTATAGTTGAGAATGATTTGTCACTGAATAGGTGGTTATCGAGGGTCTTTCGGCACAAACACATTTACACTATGCGAGGAACTGAAAACATGGTTCCTTAATTAACTGAAAGCATTCTCTTATGTTTTAAAAATTGTCAAGGAAAAAAGGCAGTGACAGGAAGAACCCATTCCAAAATTGGTGTGGCCCCACGGGAGAATTCAAGTCCTTTCCTGGTGTACCATTGGCTTAGCAGTCACAGCAACTACAACTGTATCATGCAAAAATGGAATTTAATAATTGTTATATTATGGATACACTTGAGCGTTTATAAAGACAAGAGTGCAAACAAGACACTAAACATCCTGTATCAACTTGTAAACAACTTTATCTCAAACTTTGCAACCTAAAAGTTGCAGCACAGTCAACATAATGTTAATGTTTCCGGCAAGGTTTTGCAAAAGCCCACTCTAAAACATGTTTTTACAACTTAAATTAACTTTTTAACTGAGCTCAGCACCACTGTGGTAAAAGAGTTCATGTAACGCTTGTGCAAATTACCGTGCATCTTGCATGTACAGTGCAACACAATTAGCAATTATCAATACATAACTGCAAGGCAATCATTCTTATGCACACCTTGGGAAGTAAAGCATATTGGCCAACAGATACCAGTCAAAAATATGAAATCAAAACATTGCAATAGATCACAGTGGAACTGTACACTTTCTCTAAGGCCTTTTCGTGGTCTCTCTCGAACTTGAGCTGAGAAGGGTGATTGCAAGGTTCGATTTCGTGAGCAAAATATTAACCGCCGAGCTGCGTACTTCTCGCGCGATCGGCAAACTTGTCTGGCCGGTGCAACAGAAATTTCATCGCCCCGAAGAGTTTCAGGAGTGGCCCACTGCCCGTACGTAAACCAGAGAAAAAAGCCCAAACCAAACACCAATGATCCTAACCAGAGAAAGAGACCGAGTTACATGCTGTTGTTCGCGTGAAGTTTAGGATGCCTGCGGTTGGTCTTCATCTTGATGTTTCTAGTTCCTTACAAGTGATTGTTGCTTGAGTTCAATTTTAATTTGTGGATTTCTGGGTTTTGTGGGTCCCTTGCCGCCAAAACGTTCCTCGTAGGATAAATCTGTCGAACGAACGAGACAAGTGGAACGGTCGACAGCAGATTGACCGCTTACTTGTTGGTGTAAGGAGTCACGAAAGGAGTGCCGCCCAATCACGAAGCTGGATTTCAATAGCTTCTGGAATGAGTCCGATAAAGAAATGTTCCCAGGGGCTCTCCTGTCCGTCTTATAAACTTTCGTTCGTCCTGAATCTTCGTCCCAACCCTACTCTCTGCCCCTGGGTCTCCGAGGATGCTTATTAACTGCACTATCGGTTTGCCTTCCCGCCTGGTGATCGAAAGACGTCATGAAAAGTCCGGAGATCCGGAAGTTCTTAACGCTTCTGAAAGAATCCAGTTAGCGTTTTCTCTGTGCTTACCAAATCACGATGAGATATAAGCGTTTTGGAGTACAGAGTAGAAGCCAAGCGGAAAAAGTCTGAAAACAACTCTCGTCTCAAAAGCGGCGCGTCGTTGCTAGTCTTGGTCCATTTCTCAAAGGTTGCCGTGCTGAAAGCTTGGAAAGCGAGAGTGGTTTTTGGACTTATAGGCGAAAAGTGTATGTTTGAAGAGTCTTGTTCTTCGCACTTGGAGCAGACAATGATCCCAGAATTCATTGGGGTCAAAGAGGGCGCTGTCTGAAGTCAAAACCTCTCGCGGGGGCGGTGGGTTGGGGCAGATTATTAATTGTTTTCAGTAAAAACTCTACCTTATAAAATGACTT
>JAEMWC010000033.1:1750000-1762500 GCA_016490735.1 Pachyseris speciosa | reverse complement strand
CTACGCCGGGCGCCATGCAAGCCGATCCAAGTTTTAAGCTTTTCACGAGTAAAATCTTTTACACTTTCATTTCAAACTTGAAAATTCACCTTCCTGGGTATCTTTTAAAACTAGCTCTTGATCAATACGCCTTTTTAGCGAATGCATGAGCCAAAATTCCGCCGAATTTCACTGAACTATTTTCTTTTTGATCGCGATTTTAGACTAAAAAACAACTTGCACTTTGATGGCTTGACATTTTGACAGCTTTGGTCGTGTTTAACCAACGAAATCTATTGAGCCATTCTACCAAGGATTGTGATTGGTCTCTTCTAGCGTGCCTTATGAGAATACAAATGCACGGCTGACGCCACTCGTAGGATTTGGAAAATAAAGTTTTCCGAAAATTGTAGCCGAATGCGTGAGGAAATTAAGATATTTTTTATTATAAAACAAATAAAAAAAGCCTTAACCGTGCTTTGTTCTGTTATAAGGCACGCAAGGAAGTGACGAGAGCACTCAAGAAGTAGTTAAAAGCACTCGCCTACGTCTCGTGCTTCTTTCTACTTCTTTCGTGCTCTCGTCACTTCCTTGCGTGCCTTATAACAGAACAAAGCATGGTTAACGCTTTTTTATTTATTAAATATGTGATTTACGTGATCGAAGACGTGGTATCCCGGGATATTGTATATATTCAACACATGGCTTTTCTTTGATTTCCCATCAAAGTGTTTTACAACTTTAGAAGAAAATGCGCCCACAATTGTTATTATTCTATTTATATTTCATTGACCACTGCCCATTTAGTTCACAGTGGTAAGAGAAAGAGACCTCTCAATCATTCTGGCCTAAGTTTTCATGTAAATACGAAAGAAAGAAATACGTTTCATTACGTTCGCCGAATTGGGCAGGAAAGAGAAAAGAAAGTTCTTGCATTACAGTTTTGTATTAAGGGGTATTAAGAGCAAGTGCACAGGAAAATCGAGCAAAAGGCGGCCACAGTCGAAAACCTAACCTACCCTCATTTTCAGTCTATAGAGAGGTACTGACGAGTTTACAACCCTCCTGGGGTTTATTTTCCGAAATACGGTCGATTTTTGAAATTATTTGAGATTTTTTATTTCGCCCGTCTGACGCCTGAAATTAGCCGCCTCACAACGGAAAATAGACCGGCCGAAATAACTGCTCCGCGTAACCAAATATGTCAACCTATCGGCAATCTAACACATAATTTCTATAAAATGGACATCTAGCATCCTATTTACGACAGATTTCCGATTCTGAAGTGTAAAATCAACGCTTGTTAGCCGCTTTCTAAATGGCCAGTTGACAAGAGCTCACGAATGCGAAAAATTATAGGAAAAACTAAAGTCGAGCTCCTGGTTATGGGAATTCTCCGAATTGCCCCAAATTTTAGTTTTGAAGTCTCGAGATATAGTGTTTTAACGTACAATAAAATTTTGGTTGGGTTCTTTAGCGAGCGCTTCAGAATAAGTCGACCAATTTGAAGAAATTTTGCGCTAAGTGACCTCAAATTGACCTCAGAGTGTTTGTTTACATTGACTAGTCGCATCGGTTACATTGAAATGAGCGCTCCATATTAACTAATAGTCTCATTACATATTTCATTTGAGAATGAATTTGACTTACCATTGTATAATAGCGTTGAATAGTAGCGTGGGTTGTCTTCAAGCGGCAGAATGAAGCCGATAGAGGCTGCAATCGGGTTCAGTTGTTGTCCAAACTATTGTAGATCTGATGTAAAACTTTCAGAAACTCCTTCGTCGAATTTGCCTAGTATTATATCTGATCGTAAGAAACGCTGCAGTTCATAAACCATATGCCTGGTTAAGTTGTTGAAACATCTGTAACACTTTCAGATCTGTTTTAGTGTTGGAACTGGAGCTGATAAGAGGTCATTATGGAGCTGATTAGACCCGAACTTGTGTAGGGCGTTATTGTTGATTGCGTGACAGATTTCAGAACACCCCTCGGGCGAAATCCTTGGCACTTTCGAAAACCCGGTTGTTCCCTTAGTAAATCGAATGGAACGGATTTTTCCACCGGAATTTGTTCAAAACATATAAGGAATACGTTCTGAGGTATTTCTCTTTCTTGTGTAAGAAAATTTCGCCATTTTTTCACATCGCCAAAATCGAGAAAGTGTTGGCGGAAAAGTTATTACTAAATAGTTAAACTCGTTTTCGCATTACCTTATGGCAAATCTCCAGTAGGAAATTCTTCGCCATTTTTTCACATCGCCAAAATCGGTAAAGTGCTCGCTGAAAAGTTATTACTAAAAAAATAAACTCGTTTCCGAATTCCCTTATGGCAAATTCTCGCCATTTTTCAATATCGGGAAAGTTAGTACGAATAACGTAAACTCGTTTCCGCATTGCCTTATGGGAAATCTCCAGTATTAAACTTTCGCCATTTTTTCTCATCGCCAAATTCGAGAAAGTGTAAGCCGACAAGTTAGTACGAATAAGGTACACTCGAATGATCCTAAAATCCTGTAACATCTGCGGCGTTCCACTAGTTCCATGCTCCTTGACTTCCGACGTGCGACTTAGTGTTGTTTTTGTTAGTACCTAGTTTCTTAAAGAGTACACCTTCAGTGTAAAAAGAACGCTCTATTCCAGTTCTACTTTGATTGAGAAAAATTGTTCTGTTCCATAAGACAGAAAATTCTTCCCGGTTTCTCCATTCAAATGAAAAGCGCGTCTTGAGTCTCCGAAAATCCCCACCCCAGCCTCCCATCGCTTTTCCAATGGTCTATCCCTAAAAATAAAGTTGCAAAAAAAATTTTTTTATAATAATAATAATAATAATAATAATAATAATAATAATAATAATAATAATAATAATAATAATAAAATACCCAGGGGGTAAATTAACGCAACAATGGCCCTTTGAAAAAGCGTCTCATTTTCATATCAACACAACGTGTACCAGCATCCTTATTATGATGTTGCTTCCCCAAAATTCTTGCAGAGAAACAACCCTAATAACTATTCGTTTCTTCATTATTTATGTTAGTCGTGGGGTCTAGAACAGCCCCTCGGGTGCAGTCGATTGGCAAATTTGGATTCAGATCTTAAAATATGGAAATTTCGGATTTCACTGCAGTCGAACACAAAATCCGAAAACGGATTTCGCGACGGATTTTGATGATTGAAATCCATGTCGGGGAAAGATTCCTATGAACAAAATCCGCCGCGAAATCCGTTTTCGGATTTTGTGTTCGATTGGAAATTCGGATCCAAATTTCCCAATCAACTCGGCACCCCTAATTAGCTGAATTCCAGGTTGCGCAAATAGTGTTTGCGTGTCTTTGCCAAAGACGTGAATCGACCAATCCCCACGGTCAGGGTCTTGCACTAGAGTGCGGAAATCATATTTTTACTCTATGGAAGGTGAAACGTGTTCATTTCAAGAGATCGTTGGCGGGCAATGTGGTTTCAGTAGCAAGGATAATGTCTGTCAAAGTCATGCATGCCATTGCTCAACTGCAGCCGTACTACAGATAAGCATGAGTACTATCAATAAGTTGAGCTTCTTCTCGCAAGAGCGCGTCACTTTTCACACCCGCAAAACATTGATCAACTCAAGATACGTCAGATACTCAAGACCGCGTGGACAAAATTGGGGGGGGGGGGGGGGGGGCATAAAGTGACGGAGAATGCTTTTATACCGATAAAACTATTTATTTTTTCCACATCTTCAAGGATGTTGCTATCGGGTCTCAAAATTCACCATCACTAAATTGAAATATCATAGACTGTTATACTGCTGATATCAACCTGTAATTACTATAAATAAGCCAGAAATCCAACGATTTTGCTTGAGCTGCCTTGAACCCAACGCTGTATAATTAGCAATTATTGGACGAGGCTGAGTATGATATGAAAAGCCGAGGGCTTGAGAATGATAACACCCTCCGAGATCTGCATATCTTCATATCATACAAAAGCCGAGTTCAATAATTGTTTAATTATTCATTCGAAATATTTCCACGGCTCGGAAATTTAACAAAACGGTAACTGAAAATAATTAAGTGAATGATCTTAAAGTTACTGCACATCATTACTTGAAAAGTGCCAAATTTACGCTTTCTGTTTGTGTTGCGGTCGGTAAATTCGTTTGCGATGTCAATGGTGGAAAGCCTGTCAGTTCTTTCTTTGTGTATGTTTAAAACTGTCAGGTTACTAAATCGTTCCTGGTTCATCCTTGAACGGAGCCATGTTTTTAGCCTCCGAGCAGTCGAAAAGGATCTTTCACCGGCTTCACCGGTTGCCGGATTTACGAGAATGAGCTCACATAACGTTATAACTTCTTTTATTACATTCATTTTGAAATCACTGGTGATCCTTGCAATCTGATTAGATCTCAACAGTGCAATTTATTCCCAAATCGCACCATTTTTTACTCTAAATCGCATCCTTTCTGTAACCGATCAAAATGAAAGTGAAATAATACTAACCTATCAAATTTCATGGATAAGCAAATATTAATATTTACAAAAAAAACTGTCATTTCGAAATGGCTGTAATAAAGTGGTAATTGAACTTCGTGTCATGCAATTTTGGTCTGAAATCATACTTGTGATTTCAAATCGAACTCGCGCTGCGCGTTTGTTCGATTTTGAATCACGCGTATGATTTCAGACCAAATTGCACTCCACTCAGTTCAATTACCATTATTTATCATTTCCCGTTCTGGGTTGGGTAGCTCTTTAATTTTTACTATGATGTCGTCAAAACACGAATAATCACCATCCTTCAGCAGCACTTGTTAAATTTCCATCTGGGCAGTTAACATTGAAATATTAACATCATCGTTATACAGTTTTTCCATAAACTTTAGCTCTTCGGATTTGTCCTGCCCATTGAGGGTCTTAATTAAGAGAGGCTCAATCTTCGCATACGTATCAAAGCTTGGCTGGTCAAAACGCTGGTCAATAGCGTTCATCATAAAGTTTACAGCTTCAAACTATATTCGCCTGTAATAGTCTTGTACATGTACAATTCTTCTCGGCGCGCGAGTTCTCCTTGGTAACATCGGTCCTGTCATGGAGGGATAGCTTTTACTTTTCAGTAAAACTACATCATAAAATGATCTGAAGCTCGTATTTCGTAATTCTAACGACTAATACTTCTTTCTGTCTATTTATCGGCGTGTTTGTCTTTGCCAGTAACTCTGGTCACTTTCGAATAAACGATTTTTTTGCTATTTTTGGCTCCGTTATTTTTGTTAAAATATTTTTTGTTTAATGCATTTTTATTTTTGCAAAAAAAAGCTAAAGCTCCTCCAGCCCCTCCCTCTGTACGGTCCCTGATTTAGCGTCCTCTCTTTACGCGCGCCAAATGTGCGGCTTAAAACAATGCAAAGCCAACAACAAGAGTTTGATTTGAATTCGTTTCGGTTGTTCCGGTGGTTCCGTTCGTTCTTTTCCGACAGTTTCGGTTTTTTCTGTTGTTCCTTAGGTTTCGGTGGTTTCGCTCCGGTGGTTCCGGTTGTTTCGGTGGTTCCGTTCCGGTGGTTTTGTTCCGGTGTTCCTGGTTTTACACATGCCGAGTTTTAGAGCTAAATCCAAACAGCTGCCACTCCATTGCACCTGAGGGACTGTTTCTCGACCCGGACTAACAAAAATAATTCGTTTAACCTACCGAAAAATAAAGAAAGGAATAGTTATATTAATGTGTTTTCTTTGATGAATTTTGCGGACGAAACACCATGATGGAGATGCTGGTACACGTTTTTGTTCAGATATGCAACCGAGACGCTTCACGGCTATTGTTACGTGACTATACCCCTTGATTATTATTTTTTGGATATTTTATCTTTAAAGATGGACCATTAGAAAAGTGATTTGGGGGTGGGGGGATTCGGAGACAAGATTTATCCCGTAGGGTGTTTCAAAATCTGTCACGCAATCGACAATAACGTCCTGCATCAGTCGGGTCTTACCAGCTCTAGAGTGAGCTCTTATCAGTTCCAGTTCCAACACTCCAACACTAAAACAGATCTAAGTGTGTCACAGATGTCTCAACAACTTACCCAGGCATTTGGTTGATGAGCTGCAGCGTTTCTTACATTCACATATAATTATAGGGTTTGGGTCGAGCCTGAGAGATGTAGGACGTGTCTTTCTCTGCTCTTCCAAACAGAACGAGCGACTCCGACCTTGAAACCATATCACCAGAAGGAGGAGAAGAGAAGAGTCTTTGTGACGAAGCTTCGCACGTAGACGACGCCATTACTCATAGCCCGGACGAAGAGGACAAGATTATAGAAGCCTTACATATGACACAAAGTGTTGCTTCCCAACTGCAGCTCATTCTGAGCAAGCTTGAGGCGTTGGAAACTAAATTTGAAACCGTCGTTACGACAGTTAACATTTTAACGTCTACGGTAGATGGCCTCAAGAAAACGGTGGACCGAGTGCAAAGTGCAATGGCGGCTGTTGAAAGCAAGGCAACTGAACTTAGGAAGGACGTCAACAAAATGGATAACAGTCTTTCCTTTCTCAATCAAGAGGTCCAAGATTTAAGAAGTAGGGAAAACAACTACAAGCTGGAAATCAAGAGTTTGGAAAGCAAGATCCTGTATCAAGAAGTCTACAATCGGCGCGAGAACCTTCGATTCCTGAATCTTCATGAAGCCAGTGACGAGGGGAACGAAGATACAAAAGATGTGGTCTACCGCTTTCTTGAAAGGGAGCTCAAAATGGAAGACGTAAGGCAAATAGAGTTTCAACGAATCCATAGGATCGGTAAAAAATCCAGTAGATATACTATACCTGTCATCGCGCGATTTTACGCTTTCAAGACAGAGAATCATCTTCAATGCAGCGAGGGAAAGGAAGGATTCACTTGAGGTCAAAGTGCTTGCAGATTTGCCGAAGGAAGTAAAAGAACGAAGGAAGAATCAGTGGCCTAAGCTTCGACAAGCGAGAGCAGAAGGGAAACGAGCATTCTTCAGCTGGCAAGAACCGGACAAACTTTACATACATGGGATTCTAGTGGCCGAAAAAAATCGTATAACAACTGACCCAATTAGGACCGACATTTTGAGTGTTTAAGTACGGAAAATATTATTATTTATTGAAAATATCATCAATGCTATTGCCTAGATAACTTAGGAATAATTTTTACTCACAGAAGCTATAAACTTTGAACTTGCATTTGCTCTTGTTTTGGTAGTGGTCAGAGATGACTTTAAATTCGTATTATCAGTTTCAAATCCCAGAGGCCGAAATTACCACATATTTTGCGCTTCGGCCTTTTAACAATGTGGAGTCTCTTCTAGTGTTGGTTAGGTGTCGTTGTTTGTGTCTTAGTTTGTCTTTGGTTGGTTGTTGTTTTGTTTTTTCTTTTCTTAATACATAATTGCTGTAGCTCATATGAATTCATCTTTCCACAGCCACCTCTTTCGTGTGCAAAAAAGTATTTAAGTTTTTCTCCTTTCTTCACCAATTTTTCTTCGAATAATGGGACTGAACAATATTAATTTTAAGTTGTTATCACTAAACGCTCGTGGGATCCGCTCTTTTGACAAAAGGAAGACTATGTATAATTAGCTTTGTAAATCTGGTGCTGACATATGCTTTTTGCAAGAAACTTATAGGCTGTGTTTTCACTAGGCCGATTAACTAGCTGAACATTCTTCCTAGTTGTTTGTTTACAGACCGACATCAGCTAGTTAAACATGACATCTGTTTTTACTGGGAAATTTTAAGCCACTAATAACTCGGAAGATTCAAATTACAAAACCGCGCAACTTGCAAAAAGCGCTTTTTATGAGTTCACTAGTACTGATTCTCGCTATATTTTGGCGAAAGAGAAGGAGTTTCGTTCAGAGGATGCGATTAATGTCTCGGCAGATGCGGAGGATCGACAGAATGTTGTAATCCTGACAATTCATGCCAAAACATACATCGCCGTAAGCGCAAGACCAGGTGGGTCTATCCAAGGCCGCAGTTTTGGTTCGAACAGCTCGTTGTAAATCGTTACCAAGATCATCTGTGAAGCGAGCACTTCAGAGTGAGTAGAGATACTTTTGAACACATCTGTGGACTCGTTGGCCCTGAGCTGGTACGACAGAACATAATTCTTCGCACGCTATCTCCGTAGAGAAGCGGGTTGTCGTTGCTCTTTGGAGATTAGCTACTGGGAATTCATATAGAACCGTCGGGCTAACCTTTGGAATCGGTCGATGCACTGCTATGAATGTAAAGGACGAATTCTGCACTGCTTTGTAGCGAAGAGCGAACGATTTTATCAAATTTCCCAAGACCGGGGCCGAAGAACTGCTGGTTGCCCGTAATGCGGGAATTGATTCTGTATGCCGACGCTGTGAAACTGGTAAGGCCCTGGACGAGGGATCCGAGCATCCAACGGGTCCAGAGAAATTATTGTAAAACGGCGAAAGAATTGTGAAGTGTTTTGCAATTCATCAGCCACGTTTACAAGCATGCAAGGTTTTGTTTCGCAAGAACCACGAGGCGAGCGTCTGGAAAATAATTTTCCCAGATTGTTTTCCTTGTGAAAACAGTTGGCATTGTTACCTCGCTAAACACTAGACGAAGTGTTTTCACTGTATTTCCGGACTTTTTTTACTTTATCTAGCTAAAATTGTTCTAGTCAAAACACAACCATAGTTCCAAAGAAGTAGAAAATATTTGGCGCAAACAATGGGAGGGTGATATGTTCTTCTCACACGGAAGCTCACATAGCAGGGGGGTTCTTATCCCAGTGAGGGAGCAACTTGATTTTAAACTAGTGTCATCAAAGGTGGATGATCAGGGTCGCTACATTCTATTACATGTAATGATACAGGACACTCCATTTCTTCTAATCAACATTTACGCACCAAATAAATGTGCCGAGCAAAGCGAATTTTTTAAATCCATCTCAAACGAAATTAAGACGTGTGTTACGCTAGATTGTTCTATTGTGTAACGTTACCTTTGACCCAGAATTAGATGGAAGTGGGGGAATTGAAAAAAAAAGAAGGAATCGGTTAAGAACTTAGAGGATATTTGTTTGGAGCAAGACCTAGTTGATATATGGCGTATTAGGAATCCAACAGAAAGGCGTTTTACGTGGCGACAAAAATCTCCCATCATTCAGAGACGGCTAGACTTTTGGTTGATAAGTGACACTTTACAAGAAGATGTCGAAACAGTTGATATAATACCCTCGACAAAATCGGACCACTCTGCAATAACTTTAGCTCTTATTGGTATTGATGAAAGTAAAGGAGGACCAAGTTTTTGGAAATTTAATTCTACGCTAGTCAACGACAATGAGTATTGTCAGTTACTCGACGGAAAGTTTAAAATGTGGCTTGAAGAATTTAAAGAAGTTATTGACATGCGCGTCCTGTGGGATCTGCTTAAATATAAAATACGACTTTTTACGATCGATTACAGTAAAATAAAAGCTCGAGGCAGAAGAGCCAACCTAATTGAAGTAGAAGGAGAACTACGTCGCTGCAAGGAAAAATGTGATGTCGAGCCATCAATTCAGAATGTTGAAGAACTGGAACGCATACAAGCTAATTATGATTAACTTTACGATTATATTACTCAAGGGGCTATTATACGTTCTCGGACAACTTGTTATGGAAAAGGTGAGAAAAACAACAAGTATTTTTTGAACCTTGAAAAATCAAACAAGAAGAAGAGTTGTGTCAGGAAAATATTCACCTGCGACGAAACATTGACGATTAATCCTAAAACAATTTTATTGGAGTTGGAGCTTTTTTACTCGAATTTATACAAAACTAAGAACGATGAGGAATCAGAAAGGAAATTGTCCTCTCTCCTGGATGACCTATCAGGTGTCCCAACGTTATCTGAAGAGCTTCGTTCGATATGTGAGGGGAAGATAACGTACAATGAATGTTTTTCTGACTGCAACCATTTCATTTCGTTTAATTGGTAAATATCTAGTAGATTGTATCAACTATGTTCATGAGTTTGGCGAACTTTCCAACACCCAAAAACAAGCTATAATAACGCTAATTGAAAAAAAGGGGAAAGATAAAGCCGCTTACAGACGAGCAAGTTTTCCTTGACAAGTGTCATTGACAATTTTTATTTGCTCGTGTTTATGAGCGACAAGTTTTCTTTGGCAAGTTTTGCCTTCACACGTTTTATTTGCTGGTGTGAACGAATGAACAAATTTTCTTTGACAAATATTCACTGTAGCCAGCAATTCAATTACACAGCGGACGGCAATTTTTTCGACAAGTTTTCCTTGTTGACCCGTACAGACGAGCAAGTTCTGCGATGTGTCAAGTTTTTCCTTGACAAGTCCACTTGTTGAAAAACTAGCATGCTAGTTTTTGAACAACTGCACTTGTAAAGGAAAAACTTGACAAGTTTTTCTTTACACACCAGCAAATAAAGTTTGACAAGTCAAAACTTGTCAAGGAAAACTTGCTCGTCTGTAACCGGCTTAAAAGATTGATTAAAAATTGGCGCCCGATTCCGTTAATTAATTTGGACGCAAAAATAATATCTAAAGTATTAGCTAAACGTTTAGAAAAGGTTTTGCCGTACATAATTCACGAAAACCAGAATGCTTTTGTTAAAGACCGATCAATCTTTGATGCACTACGGGCAACTGATGACGTTGTCGATTATTCGAAACGTAACTGCTTGTCAGGCATTTTGATAGCAACTGACTTTGAGAAAGCCTTCGACACACTAGAATTTAATTCTTTAATTAGAATTTTGCATAAATTCAACTTCGGCCCTTCTTTCATACACTGGATTCGAATACTATATAAAGATGTATCTAGTGCAGTTATGAATAATGGATTCACTACCGGGCACTTTCCCTTAGAAAGAGGAGTCAGGCAAGGTGATCCACTTTCTCCGTATTTATTTATTATAGCTATCGAGATTTTGGCCATAATGATAAGGGAGGACAGCAATAACCAAGGCTTTAAAATCGGGCAGGAAATACTTACGTTATCTTCATTTGCTGATGATATGACCTGCTTTCTTAAGGACAATTCCTCGTATAATGCTTTGTTTGAGACTCTTGAGTTATTTGGCGAATGTTCAGGGTTAAAGGTTAATCATGACAAAACACAAATATTTGCCCTTGGAAACAATATCTTACAAGATGAAGATTTTCCAAAGCAACATATTTGCGTAAACATTAAAATCCTCGGAGTGTACTTTGGCTATGATGTGAAACAAGGGGATGCCCTAACCTTCAGACAAACTTTAAAGGACATGAAGAAATCAATTAATATATGGAAATGGAGGGGTCTGTCTTTATTAGGAAAGATCCAAATCGTGAAAACCTTTGCAGTTCCTAAAATTATGTATAGAGCATCGGTTATACCTCTTTCCAAAGAACTAATTAAAGAGGCAAATTCGATTATTTATGGATTCATCTGGAATGGAAAAGACAAAGTTAAACGCCATGCTTTAATATCTGATATTAAGAATGGCGGGCTAAGAATGCTAGATATTGAATCTTTGATTAAAGCTAAGCGGGTCATGTGTTTAAAGAAATTTCTGCAAGAGTACCCAAGCTCGTGGAAAACTATTCTTGGAAAAATTCTTTCACCAGTTGGGGGACGTTTTCTCTTATACTGTAATTTCGACACGGCTAAATTAAAAATCTCTTTACCAGCTTACTACAAGGAATGTCTAGATGCTTGGTCCGAACTAAACAGGAAAACACCTTGCTCTTCTCATGAGGTGATTAATGAAATTATCTGGAACAATAGGTTTCTTTGCATTGACAAAATGTCCATATATAGAGATGATATGATTAAATTGGGATTGCTTAAGATAGGGGACGTTGTGCGGGCAAATAACTGTTCTCGATTTAACGTGTACGGCACCTCACCGTTATCTCCTGAACAAAATATATTTTTAATGAGCCTTATCGATTCCTTTCCTGCTGAATGGCGCGCTTTTGCTAAATCCTTTACTGGCTCGTCGCTCATTGAAGAAATTCCAAACGATCCCAAAATTGAATTGGGTGACGGAAATTCAGTTCCAATCCCCGACATCTCCTCAAAACAAATCTATGGAATCTTTTTGGGGAAGAAGCAAATTCCACCCACTGCAAAAAGAAAACTAACAGATAAATACCCTGATATAAATGTGGAATGGGATAAAGTTTCCTCTTCACCTTTCCGTTCAACTTTGGAATCGATGACTAGGGAGTTTCAGTACAAAATCTTGAATTGCATTGTCTATACAAACGAAAAGCTTTATCGAGTTGGCTTAGTTGCCTCCCCTAGTTGCACCTTTTATCGAGAAACAGCAGAATCCATCGAGCATCTACTCTTTTCTTGCAAAGTATCCTCTGAATTCTGGAAACATGTTTTATCCTGGCTTAAAGACAATGATATTTATATTGAAACATTGAAGGAGTGGGGGTTAATTTTTGGGAAGTTCGACATAAAAGACAATATACTTTAATAAATCATTTATTATTAGTATGAAAATATTATATTTATTCTAAAAAGTGTCAGGATAGTCT
>JAEMWC010000033.1:1702500-1740000 GCA_016490735.1 Pachyseris speciosa | reverse complement strand
GAAAGTTCTTGTGTTTATCTAAAAAGACAAAGACAAAGCACGAATAATGGAGTATATTTATTATTGTATTTTGTTTGTTGTCGCAGATACTGCAATAACCAGTTGCATTGAAAGATTTTGCTTGAAAATTCGTGAAATGGTTGGGAAATGGGTTGATATTCTACTGTTAAAACAGACAAAAATAATCTACCGCACTTTGAAATATGTCAGCGGCATCACGCAAACGAAAGTCACGCAGACACGGAGTCGCATTCTGTGGGTTGCACAAGCGAGCGACTTTCCTATAGGTTCTTCAGTGCTGATTCTCGATAACCAGGGAAGGTCAAGGTACCAAACACAAAGAAGAGAACAGAGGTAATTTAATGTAGCAATTTCTACTTAAAATAATTATATAAATTCAACCTGATCGATGGCAAACAAGATGTGAGGAGCGATATAGGGAACGTGTTACTTTAGCTCTCGAAAAGCTCTCTACGCATAATTTGAAGTTGGAATGTCTTCAGACAATAAAATATAACTTTTCAGTCTTGCTATTACAATTTTACAGTTGTGCTTTCATTTTAATGTTGTTTAAGCCAGACGACGCCTTACCCATCAGGCCATTAGCGTAAAACTATGCGTCTACTTTGTGAAATTGCAAAAATTGAATAATCTTGAATGTACTCTTACAGTGAATTGCCCGCAAAAGTTTTTCAGTGTTGTCTAAATATAACTCCTTGTCTCTACTGGACAATACAAATTAATGAAAAATTGCGAATCCTTCGTAGCAAAATTTTCCATTGAAATTGGTTATTATTAGCAGTTTTTCAAGTCCACCAAACCTACCATTTTGTTCCAAATCATTTCTCTGCTTTAAAGCAAGATCCTGGAAGGAGATTGTTGTATTTTAAAAGAAGAAGGTCCAGATATCAAAGGGGCATTATTAGATTGAAGATAATTGTATGTGCGTAATGATGACAGACCCGCAAAGTTGGCAGATTTCAAGAAAATGTTTTGCCAAAAATGGCTTCCTGGGGGGTCAATTTTTAATCAGTTGTCACGTGATCATGTTATTGTCAGCGGACAACATAATGTCGATTGCATTACTAGTTCTTGACTACCTTTCACCATACAAAGTTTGAGGTGGAGTTGTTTCTGACTATTTCCAAAAATCCTCGAGCCTCTCGTGGGCAGGCACTTAAGTGCTGTAGTTTGATTTTATCACAAGTTAATAAAGTATAAAAAAAACAAACAAACAAGCATTAAACAAGTTAGGATCCCTAATGTTCCTACGGCGTGTAAACAAACTGTGCCCAAAAGTCTTGTTGTCATGATCACCCTCTTGCACAATTTGTGGCAGTATAAGCAAACCACTGAATATCTAAAGGTCGAGAGCTCAACTGTGGTTAGCGAAAGAGTAAATCTGTGTATGCTGTGTTTGCCAGTGTCTAGTTTTTTGCCAGAGCGGATTTTTAATTTGTCTCGCAAAGATTATTTTATCGATTTACGGTGTGGCCAGTATTCACTGAACACGCACCCTCGGCTGCCTTTCGCATCATCTACTGTATTTCTTTAGAGAACTTCAGCTTTTCATAAACAGCATAAACTGAGTTTAAGTCCCAACACACAGCCAAAGTACGAAAGTTATTGTTGAAACGGTTTAACTTTACCAATGAGTGTTAATCGATACTCAAGTTTGTTTTTGTGGACAATTTCACAAAATTTTCGGCAGTATAGCCAGAGTTCAACTGTTATCGTTCGAAAAATATGTTTAGCAACCAACACCTCCAAATTATTCCCCTACCTACCTGTTTACTTCGCTATGAATTCAGGAGTGCATTGTCCTCCCACATCACCCAATGTTCTTTCAAAACTGAAAAAATTTTGCACACTACGAGAGCAGCTTACTTAGAAAGGTTAGTTATGCTATTGTATCGACTTTTTTATGAAACATCGTTTCAGTTGTGTTGAGTCAAAAAGAGCAACTTGGTATTATTAAAACGAACTGACTCAGTCTATCGACGGCATGTCTAATTCACGGAACCCACGGAACTAGCGAAACCTACGGAACCGCCTCTAAACTGCGTAAAACAGAAAATACATACGTAGTGAATATTATTTTAAACCGACCCAGCAGGGTATAGATTTCTTCGCAAAAATACAGTTGAACCCTGCTCTACGAACACCCGCTTATAACGGACACTTTTTATCTTTATCCCGACAACCCAAAATGTAATCAATAATTCAGAGTTAATAATTGTTTTGGATTTGTTATCAGACTTTCGAGCCAAATACAAAGAATGAAATCAACACAAAACGGCAGAAAAGATTTCCTGTGGTTTGACAGCGAAAAGTCTTAGATAAATGAGAAGGAATAATTTTGGGGGATGAAATCAGGAGAAGAACAAAGGGTAGGTGGGTGATTTAGCAATTTTTAGATAAGGTGCAAAATTGGGAAATTTGATTGAAGAGTAAAAATAGGTATTTTTATTTAACAGCCTCTCTGACTGTGAATAGTGTTCATGCACAGGCCGCAGTGAATCGTAACAAAGGCTACACTGCTTACTTTGCTTTATCTTTAGACGGGGCTTTAAAGATGTATTTGGCCCACGCGGTATCCCTTCCAAAATGACGTTTGTAAAAACCAGTGGCCATTTTTGTATGAAACAAAAGAATAAGTAAATTAAAGAGATACAGAGACATCTACACACCCTGGGATTTTTAAAACCATTTTCCCTATATCTAGATATGTATTTACTGTTTTAAGCAGTTTAGAGGCGGTTCCGTAGGTTCCGCTGTTTCCGTGGGTTCCGTGAATTAGACATGCCGGTCTATCGATAAAGCGGCTGACTATCCTTGACTTTTATCCGAAGCACAGCGCTTTTACAAAAACACTTTTCAACTTCTTCGAATGGTCAAATAAACATCTTTCAGTTGTTCATTCTTTTTTTCTTATTGTGACAAGCTAATCGTTTCAGTGTCCAAGAGATCACTGTCTTCAAGGCAGTCCGGTTATAACAAAATTCGATCAAACTGAGAATTTAAAAATCATCTAGGACTGAACGCTACACTAACAAGCAGTTGTTTACAAACTTAACGACCAAACGATGGAAAAAATAATCTTATTTCTCTTGATCACGAACATACTCAAATCACATGAATGTACTCGCCTTTTAGGGAATTTCAAAGCTTTTAATTCCACTGCATATTTCTTCTCTCCTCTAACACTAGTTGGTATACAATCCCATGTGCTTTAGTCCGGGAAAAAAATGAAATGATAAAACAAACACACACACACACACACACACACACACACACACACACACTTCGCACGTTGCGAACGCTCTCCTGGCATCGTGTTCGATTTCATTCAAAATACCAAGAAGAGCCCGCGAACGGTGATGCGCAGAACGTTTTTCCGCTCTGAAGTTTTGCTGTTCCATCTGCGGCGTCTCACTAGTTCCATGCTCCTTGAAGAATTAACGCGCGGTTTGGGTCTGTTTTGGTTAATATCCAGTCTCTTAAAGAGTGACTCAAGGCAAAAGGAACACGTTCGTCCCGTTCTCTTTTTATTGAGGAAAATTTGTCTTGTTCCTTTTAACAGAAAATTCTCCCCGATTTTTTCAATTCAAATGCAAAGCGCCCCTGGCTTCTTTTGATAAATTATCACATAAATCATTTAGTGAAGTGCCAGACCGTTGAGTCATTTAAATGTTAATAATGCTTCACTTCCGAAGCATTTATTATAAAGTTACAAATGGTTACACAAACACATTGTGTGGGCCTCCTCTGGTAGAAATAAGGAAAGATCTCAAATTTCACAAGCGTTTATTTGACTTCTTTGTTCTAGTGATCTTTAGACAGTATAACAAGAGACTACACTTCGGTATTAAACTTAATCTTGTCTTCCGGCATGTCGTTGCCAAACTGAATTTAGTGATTCTTCTTTGGAAAAGCTTCGATAATGCTAAATCTCAAGGAAAAAAGACTTCTCCTCAATCTTTAGATCTTGAAAGAGAAAACGAGATGAAACCTTTTATTCTCTCTTGCCTCTTGCAAAGTTTTCTCTGTGTATGCAAAGGATTAATTTATTCTTTTCTCTCCACAGAACGCTGTATTGAGCTTTCTATTTTTATCTTTTAAGGAATCACGACATACAGTACATCTGTATGGCATCCAGTTCAGCGGAATCGCATGAGCATCGCGGATCCCTGTCAGCCGCAAAGAAGTTGAGAGTTCTTATCCTGGCATCTGAATGGGGGTCAAGCAAAGGAGGACTCTCCACTATCAACAGAGAGTTGGCCATCCAATTAGCAAAACACAGCGAGGTTCTTGTCACTTTCTTTGTTCCAGAGTGTAATGATGGGGACAAGTCAGCAGCTAAAGCTCTCAATATCGATCTTCTAGAGGCACAGCGCATTCCTGGTATGGAAAATAAACTGCTATGGCTCAGCTCTCCACCGCATGATTTGCAAATTGATATAGTTGTTGGCCATGGAGTAAAACTAGGTCCTCAAGCAAGGGTCATTAGCATCAATCGCAACTGTATATGGGTACAAGTTGTACACACCGCCCCAGAAAAACTTGGAATGCATAAAGAATACCCAAACCCTATTTCAAGTGGTGAGAAAAAGCATGAAACAGAAGTAGAACTTTGCGAAATCGCCCACTTTGTGGTGACAATTGGACCCGAGTTGAGGGATGCTTTTTGTTGTTATCTTAGCTCGTGTAAGACGGATCAAAATGTTTTTTGTTTTACCCCTGGTGTTTTCAGTGAGTTTTCTAAGGTTGCTCAGGTTTCTGAAAGGAGTGGAAAATTCCAAGTGCTTCTTGTTGGCCGTGGAGATGCTGAAGATTTCTCACTAAAAGGGTTTGACATTGCAGCCAAAGCTGTTGCGATGTCAACGGACACTCATCTTATTTTCGTTGGTGCACCGGAAGGGGAACATGACCAAACAGCGCAACGTTTCTTGGACAGAAAAATTCCTCGTGATTCCCTGACTGTTAGGGGTTTTTCAAACAGGGAATGTTTGAAAAAGACCTTCTGCGAAGTGGATCTTGCGATAATGCCTTCAAGAGCAGAAGGTTTTGGACTAACGGGACTTGAAGCGTTATCAGCTGGTCTACCCATCCTCGTAAGTCAAAACTCAGGTTTTGGACAAGCTCTTAGTAAAATACCATTTGGATCATATTCGGTAGTGAATTCAAACGAGGCCGACGTATGGTCTTCAAGAATCAAGGATGTTAAGGGAAAAAATCGGGAGGTACGACTAAAGGAGTCTAAAGCCCTGAGAGCGTCGTACGGAGAAACGTTCAGCTGGGAAAGACAAATTGAAGAGCTTGTTGGGAAGATGATCACCTTGACTAGAGGTATACGTTTTTTCTATGATAGTGGCAAACATGACATTATTTGATAACGATCTTCTTCAATAGTATTTGTTAGCGTAGAGGTAAGCTGAGTTTAGGGGGAGGGGGGTCATTCAGCAAATAAACTCAAGTTATAGGCTAAACGGTAACGGATATTTCGTTTGGGCCGATTTCCAACCATGAATTATGACCAAAAGCTTTGTAGAAATGATGTAATCAGTCCTAAGAGCATAAAGGATATCTATCATGTCGGGGATTAGCCGGGTTATCTAAATCTGCGAGGAAATCATCTCAGTTATGAACACTACTTAAGCGGTAGTGAAATTAAAGCCTGGAAAAAAATCCAGGCTAGTACGGGAAACCAACTCACGACCTCTGCGATGTAGTTGCAGCGCTTTACCAACTGAGCTAACAAGTCAACTGGGAACTGGTCATTATATTTTTTTTTGGTTCGTAATGTACCCGCGAGTGGTGAATATGTGAGAATGAATATATGAAAATCATATACAGTAAACTACCGCTTATAAGCTCTCCCCACCCCCACTTATAAACTCTCACGGTTATAGCCATCTACCTGAAAACAAAAAACATACATCCGATATTAAGACACCTTCCCCCCCCCCGGATATAAGCCCCCATATAATAACTGTTCAGTGTGTGTATCGAAATGAATTAAGTTGATTTAAAACTAAATTTAAAACCAGTACAGGAAAAAAGTATTTCCATCGACGCTACTGTAGCTCGTTTCGAAGCGGTTTTTTTTTTAATTCTGGCTATAAGCCATAAGCCCCTCCCCCGGATATAAGCTTCTCCGCTTATAGGCCCTCCTAATACCCCTTGCGAAATCGTATAGGGCTTAAAGGCTCATTCAGAAACATATCATGGAGAGGTTTGGCTTCATTATGGTTATTATGAACTAGAAAAGAGAAAGAATCGCATTTGACAATTTTGAGGTGATGTGCGATCCGTGCTATTTTAGAGATTTGCTCACACATCAAGCCAACGGATACAAAAACCAATTAGCAACGTACAGTCTGTTCGCTTCTCAGAACTCCTAACAGCTTGGTCATAGTTAGTAGAGGAGAGGAGTCTCCTCTATTAACTATGGCTTGGTTTAGTTTTGGCTTAATGTGCTTCCAAATATGTAAAATACGTAGGAACATCTTAATAAAAGATCTCCAAATGAATTCTGCAGTTAAGTTTATTTATGCCGATATTCACCCACGCCCCATTGCTGGTTTGCAAGTGACGTCACGGCAGCCACGTTGGAGGTCAAGAACAATGGCCTTTCTCTCCGCTAGGACTAAATTCTATTTTTATGTAAATTTTTCGAAAAAATTTCTATTGTTTTGAGGTCCAACATGGCCGCCTTGTCACGTGGTTCCAAACCAAGAATATGCAACCACCGCTGTCTGTAAAATCACAACACTGGGCTTCCACTTTACATTTAGATGATATGACTTGATCGTTAGTCTTACAACGCTTACTTTTCATATATTGACTATCAGGCCCTTTGGAATGTCAAAGCGCAGCAAACCACACCACAACATCTTCTCGGACTCCGGTTTCAGTGGAAGACCAGCCAGGTAATGCATCTTTTGGCTAATAATTTGAGAGGGAATCCCTTCTTGCGACGGCAGATTGTGTAATAGCGCCTCCGACAATGGCCAGGGACGGTTACCCGATCAGTGAAGCCGTTTATTAAAGGAAAGTCTCGTTTAAAGGCTAAGAATTAATAGTTCCGGTTTCATAGCTCTTCCATATATATTTTTGGAACCAAGTCTTTATTGGTGCGTATTTCCTCTGAAAAAAGACAGTGATTCAGAGTTTAGCTTAGCTAGTTGAATGCAAAGTCAGCGATGGGTCCCATAAACTGCAAATTAAGTTCAAAAAATCATGTTGCGAGACATTCCGTAGGTAATTTTGTTATTAGTGTTGTAAAACAGATTAACTAGGTGGTAGAGATCATTTCGAATACAAATTTCCCACTAGCTAGGCAACATGTTTTTAACCTGATATTTTAGGAAGTTATGTTTATTCCTTTTTAACATGTCACCAAAAGAACAGACTGATGCGATCGATAGGAAAGAAACTCGCATCGTTGAAAAACAAACAAACAAACAAAGAAAACTTTTTCGTGTGGCCCCTGTCTCTTGCCGATGCACATACTGGGAAACTTCGGGAATATTGCAAGAATTCTGCCATGTTGTGGAAAGAATCGAAGCGTGTGGCTAATTAAATGTAAATCTGATATGCGGTTATTGAACTCATTGAGGACCATTGCTATAATATCTAAGGGCGACTATTAAGGACATTTTAACTATTGCAGTTGTATTGCAATAGGTCACATGGATGTTGCGATAGTACTGTTGCGATAGTGGAGGTACTATTGCAGTAATTTTGCGATAGTTTTCAGGAAGTAGTGGTCAATACAGGTAGAACACAGTGCAGTGAAACCAAAATGTTTAACAGACCCAACTGTTGTTAGTGCTGTAGTAGATTCATGAAACTGGAACACTGCAGTAGAATTCAAACAATTTATGGTAAAACGAAATAAAACGTTTGTAACACTCTAAGCCCCGGATAAACGATCAAACAGTTTCATCTAACATCGTGTTGGACGAGCATGTTTGACCATTTAGCCACCTCTCTGTAAATTGCGTTGAAATGGTTTTCCTTGTTTGATCTAGTTAAAACTTTTTTATCTAACATTTCGCGTTACGAACAAATGTTTGAACGTTTAGCCACCCCAACCAACAAAGCGTGTACAGCCGGTAAAAAGCAGCCAAATGAACCACATAACGTCGAAATTTCAGCGATAATACGCAAAAATTGTTGTGTGGACTCGCTTTGTTTTGTGTTTGGTCAAACTTTGTTTGTCTGTTTAAAGGGACACTGTCCCGATAATGCGCACGCGCGAACGTCATCTGTTATCTGTCAAAAAAACAATAGAACTGTCACATATTGAGTCGCCAAGATGGCGTTGATCAATTGGCTGTTTACATCTTTTGCTCGCGTTTTATCAACCTCGTGAATTTACCTCACTCATGTTTTTACGGTGAGAAACGCGATTAATTCTGAATGCTTTAACGGTCCATCGGAAATACAGAAACTACATTTGTTAAGCTTTGCAAAGTCACCGAAATCATTCTTCAACGACAAATACAACTCAAGTTTTAGCTTTTTACGCAGCATAAAAACTGTGTAAAACACGGAAGTGTTTGTGGCTTTTACATGTCTTGAGCTTTAGAACCATGTAAAAATTATGTTGGAACATGGAATTAAACGTCGCTAAGAAAATTTCTAAACGTTCTTAATTTTCAAACGTGCCGCTTAGCGAAAACCTCGTCACGTTTTTTATTAACTAACGCGAAACAAATTGTGATCTTCATTTAGCGCTTTCGTGAACGGTCGTTCGGAAATTCAAATACTACACTTCTGTAGCTTTCCAAAGAGACCAAAATTACTAGAAAAGCAGAAATATAGCGCGAGTTATGAATTTTTACGCAACCAGACTCTTTGTCATATTAGAGTTAGCCTGCTCGACTGTGAAGAGTTTAGATGTAGCCATGTAAGCGTTTTGTCGAGATGTCATTTTATGTTTAAAAAGATTCAGTCATATTTTCAAATAGAACATGTCTTAAGCTTCAAACTGCAGTAAGATAATGTTCGAACATCGCATTTAACGTCAGGAAAATACTTTTGAAACGTTGAATAATTTGCAAAAGTCTCCCTCTTGGCGGTAATCTTGTCAGGCTTTGGCCTTTCCTTAACGGTTGTTCGGAAAGAGAGGAGAGACCCAAATGATTTTATAACGACAAATATAATTCCACTTATGAATTTTTACGCATACATAATTGTTTGTCGGATGACTGGCGAAGATTTCACTTTACCTTGCTCTCCTTCGCATTTCCAGCGACAGCAAATGCTGGGCGAAGGCTGTATCGGTGGAATACAGACACCATTCGTTTAGCCGTTTTTGGATTGCTTTATTTTTGTATATATTCTGCTATGCTGCTGGTTCCATTTCTGCTTATTCCTTTGGCGATTATCTGAGCTTTTGTGGAAGCTGGCGGGAGAAAGAAGCCTTCAACCGGCGCCATAGCGTTTTCCTCCTCTCGGTCCTCCAGCCAACGGCATTAAAAACAACTCCAACAAATCTTGATTGCACGAAAATTGCTTCCCAGCAAGAACTATGTATCATTAATCTATAATTCTAAGAAGATTTAGGGTAATATCGAACTCAACTGGGCACGATGCAAACGGATTTTTGAACGAATTTTTTTCTTCTCGAATCTTTTGATTTCGCGATAGAATGAACAAAAATCAAACTTTTGAGCATGCGCAGAGACGGGATACTGTTCCTTTATTTAAACCTGGTTTTCACTAGCGACGCAAGCACAAGCGCAAGCATAAGCGCAAGCACAAAAGCGCTTATTTCACCGCGAAAACGGGCTTAACGCAAGCATAAGCATAAGCGCAAGCACAAGCGCAAGGATCAAAATTTTTCCTTTTCCTTGTGCTTGCGCTTGTGCTTGCGTCGCTAGTGAAAACCAGGCTTTAGCCACCCAACGTTATGTTTGACAAACACGATGTTGGATGAAAATGTTTGATCGTTTAAGCGGGGCTTAACAGGTCTTAACATTCCCGGAACATCAGAGTAGACCCTGGGAACGAGGATGGCGTGACCCTAATGGCGGCAGTTCAAGAATCAAGACGTTAAAACATTCTAGGTGCAGTAGGTGGATTGTTTTTAGTTTCTTTTTCATCGTTATTGTGACCTTGAGAGTCAAAGATGGGTTTAAATGTTAGAAGTATAGAAACTATTTAAACTATCGATAGTTCGCTACACTATCGCCATTGTTATCGATGTTTCATTTCCACTCGATATCGCAGCGTTAATATCGCGATTAATCGATAGTTCGATGTATTGTTACAGCCTTAGTAATATCCGTAACATTTTTTAGCCTACGTTTATAACAAGACACTGGCTTACTTCCCACAATAATCTTTTTGAACAGGAGGTCAGATAAGGTGTATTATTTTTTTCCAAGAGGTCACGTTAAGGAATCCTGCAATCTGATTGGTACTTAGCGCGGTCCGTATTTCCCTTTCTCTGCCCACGGTCACGGTAACGCTTTCGTGAATTCGCGGGAAATCTTGAAGTAAATTTTGTTTACTACGTCGGAACGAAACGTTGGATTTTTCCTCTTCAAATGCGACTTTTCGCTTACTAAACTTTGCAAAGCGAAGGGGAAAAAGATTAGTAATGGAGTGAAAGCCCTGGTTATTTCTCAAAAAGGCGAGTATTCACTTGATTTTGTTGACCACAATGCTGGTTTGCTGTTTTACGAGTTGTTTTCTTGAAATGTTGGCATGCCCTTTAACTTAAGCTTAATTTAGAACGAATAACTGCAGAGCTCTTTTGAGCTCAGTTTTTCTGTTGACATCCGTTATTTTATTTGGAGTTCTATTTTATAATCTACTTTCATTTTACTTCATTCAAGGAGATATGATTCGTAGCGAAAATGGCCAAACAAATGCAACTGTTTTTGCAGTTTGCATGAACTAATGTCAACAAGTTTTTCTTACGTAATTTTCTTACTCTAGCATTGATTTGTGAAGGGCTTGAAGGAGAAAAGCGATAAATACTTGAAATAATAAGATATAAAAGCAGAGACTGAGATGTTTAAGTATTTTTTACCAAATGCATATTGAGAACTTTCGTTAAAACCGAATTTGAAAGCCAGTGTGGTTTCACTTTCAACAAGACAAAAAATGTAAGTTAATTTTTGTGGAAAACATCATCGTTTAGTTTTTTTAGTTTATTTCTCTCTGCTTGCTTTAAAATAGCACTGTTTTTTTTTAATGATTATTGCTCCAAGAAACATTTGAAGTTCTGTTTTATCGTTTATCTATCATTTCTCTCCGAGATTTGAACTGTGAAAGTGGGACGTAGCGCGCGTAGAAAGACGTTTTTCAAACCAGTTTTCCATGTTCAGTTTTCCATGTTCATGCCTCTGGCAGCATCTTCAAGACCTCGGTCACAGTTTTTCACTAAACGGACCTCTCAGCCGGCAAATAACATATACTTATTTGACACCCTGTTTCCTGTGTTGAAGAGTCGAGACATGTTTGAAAGGAGCATGTCAAGAGCTTAGAAATCAGCGAATTCTAACGAGATTTTCTTTCAAACGACGAACATCGCTCAAATGATTTGGCCGTTGTAAAGTAAACAATAACTGAGTAATTTGGAAAAAAGAAAAAGCTTACGCTCTCTTCAATAGGTACTGTCCCAATTGAATTCAAAATAAAGGACGTCACCTTTGAACAAGGTAGAAGCGGAGATCCCGAGAGAGTGATGAAGGAAATGGTCAGACGCTTTCTTGACAAGAAGGGACATAACATTCCGCTTAAAGAATGGGCTAAGACTCTAGATTTCTATATCAGCGGAATGCTTGACCTGAAGGAGAGACAAGCAAGCGAGGGTAGTCTCAGAATATCCGTTGAGTGCACGACGCTGGCAATTCTTGAACGTCTTTGGGAGGACTACAGCTGTGGTCACTTGAATGAAGTAGCTGAGAAACGCCTTTTAACAGATGATATCAGGCACAAATTTCATGTCGAGTCAGTGAAGTTGGAGACAATTATTTTGGAAGAGAATTACTTGGCTTGCAAGGTGTTCCTAACAGGTATTTAAGGTGTACTGAGTTACATACACGTGTGTATGTTTTTTAGCAATTCTTAGGGCATGAAGAACATTCCATTCACTGTTTTCCTGTTATCAAAAAAACAAAGAAATAACATTATGAACTTGATTTTTCATCGTCGACTGTGGCCGTATTTGATTCTAAGACTGGAAGAGACAATGATCTTCAGTAAATTGAGACGCCCAGAGTTAATTTCCACCTTCGGACAGCCCGCGTGCCTTCATTCATTCGCTTGAAAATGTAAGTGTAAAGTTAACAGTGACCAAGCTAATGTGACTTAGTGAGGAGCTTACTGAGAAGCTTAGAGGTTAGTGCCACGTTTGACCTGCCATTGAAATCGTGAAAGCTAAGTGTAGAGAGCTAAGCATCCTTTCTTGCCTTTGAAATTCTGAATGATTTTGATAACTCGTTATTACTCACCCTCCTCCCCACCCCCCCCCCCCCCTCCCCACCCCCTTCTCCCAACCTCTTCCTTCTTAGCTTAGGCCTCATCGCATTGTGTAAAGTTTATGCCTGAGGTCATAAAAACATAAATCGTGCATGATACTTCCTTTTCTTTTCGTCACTAATGTCTTAGAAAGCAACCAAGCTACAAGAGCTAATGAAGAGGAAATGGTTAAAGGTCAAAGTGAAGTTGCTGGCGAAGAGGCTCAACTCACTGAAGGGCCTGATCCAACGACTCTTTACCTCAAAGTCAATTGTAAGTTACTTTAGGCTGACATCTCAATAAAATATACATGCAGATTTCTGGTGATAAGGATGTTAGTGTGGTGACCTTATTGGAATTAAACTGGGCTAATTAATAATAAATACAGCTTTATGAATCTTCCGCAGGTTAAGGCCATATATATAAGTCATTGCCTCAGCACAAAGCACACTTCGGCGTAATGGTAGTGGATTGTTAATAAAGTTCTATCCTGCCGCAAATTCGTCTTTCAGTCGCTCTCAAACTCAGTCATAATTTGAAAAGACAAAGAAAGCTTTTCTCTCGTTGACTAACATCGACAAGCATTCATTTCTTGGTCACAGCCCCACCCCCAATGACTAGAGTTTTAGTACGTGTGAGTGGAAATCGCTCATTATACTTAACACCTTTTTTAGTTTTCCTTATTTTAATCTGACGTTTTTTATCGGACCTCTCCTTCAGACGGAGGCAGTTTACCGAACAAGACGTTGTCTAAAGAGTTAGTGGAGAAAGAGTCAGCCGGCACTTCTATGAAGGAATTTCCTGAGTACCTGAGGGATGTTAGACTCATACATAACCCGAAACCACAAGAGAAAAATGGACAAACTGTATGGATGGCTGTGGAGTGTCACAGTCTAGAAATGCTTGAACGTCTGTGGTATGACTTCTGCTCAGGTCACCTCAACGCAGTAGCCGAGAAAATGCTCCTGACAGATGACATCAAGAAAAGATTTCATGTAGAGAGCATGAGCTTGCAAACGACTATTTTGGAAGAAGATTACTTGGCGTGCAAAGAATTCTTGTTGGCAAAATTGGCAAAAACAAGTAAGTTCACAAGTTGTCTCAGTTAACAATTAAACGTATCAAATGGTTCCAACTATGATTAGCCATCTTGGGTCACAAGATCTTACCAAAACTAACATTTGCCAAAATACCGAGTCAAAACCAATTCTGTAATAGAACAGTAAAATGAAACAAAGAACACGGACGTTGTGTTGTGAAATTAATTATTGTTCGTTTAGAAACTAAATTATTCCCATTTCTACAAAACCTGCTTGTCAAAATGTGATAGCCGTGGGAACATCAGCTTCAAGTAAGAATGATTTACCACATAAAGTTGTTTCCAGATAAATTTCCTGGAGAGGCACAAGGCTTGGTGGTGTTTTCTTCCGTATCTCCGAATATGTTATAAACGGCTATTAAAAGCGTTATCCCGTTATAAAGTTTATCGTTTTATGAAATCATCTTTTTAGAGAATTTTATTTTACGTTTCATTCAAATTAGAAAGTAACGGCAGTTCGTCCGAATATTTGGTGCAGTGTGAAAATGAAACCAGAACCCAGGCTGTTAAAGAAACTCAGGCCCTTTCTGCTGAAGAGAGTATTTGCAAGACCGTTGAAGAACCACAGCTGCATTTAATTGAGAAAGAAACTAAAATCAGGTCTGCTGAAGAGAAGAAGACCCATGCTGCTGAAGAAACGAAGATTCAGTCCGTTAGAGAAACCTGGGCACAGTCTGTGGAAGAAACTAAGGTAAAAGTAACAGATCCAAGCCAACTGTTCCTCTTTGAAAAGTGATAGATCTAGAATGTCTTCAATTGGAAATCTCATTGTCAGATTAAACTCTGATGAAACTCCTAGAAGAAATTATTGAAACCGCCTTAACGTAAGACTGATGATTTGAAAGGATTACCTAGAGGGTTTTACTGCTGATTCCGTATAAGTGAATTACACGGTTTCGGGCTCACGTTCTTTTTTTTGTTGTCAGTGTTTCTCTTATTGTTGTTGCGGTTCCTGCTGTCCTCGATGACATTGTTATTCTTCTTGTTTTTAATTGTCTTTGTTATCATCATCGTCTTAATCTTTTCGTCGTGTTCCCCTTCCTCTTGGCAATTTTTCCTGTTGATAGTCTGCTCTATGGTGGCCATTAGCTATCACTCAAAATTTGCCAAAGATTTAACAAAAAAAAAATTCTACAATGAACAGATATTTCAGTGAAAACGTAAAACAAAAGATAAGTAATACTTAAATCAAACGTTTATTCATTGGAAATCAAAGATAACATGAAATAAAAAGAAACTTAAATGAAAGTGAAATGAAAACAGCACCCAAAAGCAAAGAAAAATGCAATGAAAGAAAAAAAATTTAAAACTAAATTTGGCATGAGCCTAGGGGTATCAGACCAAGATAAAATAATAATAATAATAATAATAATAATAAAAACAAAAATAAAAGTAAAATGAAATTTTGCATGAGTCTAGGGCTATCACACCAAAAAAAGATATATATATATATATATATATATATATATATATATATATATATATATATATATATAATATTCAATTGTGGAGTCGGACTAGTTCAAACACATTTATTTGCTACTCGAGTTTCATGCTTCTCATGAAGCAATCATCAGGCAACTGACAACAATAACGGTTACATTTAAAGATATACAAAATTTGAAAATATGGAACAAGTTTACTAGCGTGACATGCCAAGATGTAATTGGTCGACAGAAGCACTAAACGTTAAGCAATCACGGTATTTAACATGAATTTCTTAGAATGTCTACAGATCGATGTCAGTTCATTTCTATGATTAAGTGTTGACATTTCTCGTTTACATATTATAAAATATTTTTCCCACAGACACAGATTACATTTTTTGTTGATATTTGAATACGATCTGGCTCGCCTTACTTTTCGCCACTTAATTTCGTAATTGATTTTTCGATCTTTCAGACTCCATATGTGCTTGCTGAGTTCGGTTGCATTTTTTTATCGTTCGTTCCTGAAGGAGCATGTGTGGTTTCTGTAGCGTTCTTTGAATGTTGTGTCACACAGTCCGATATAAGACTCTTTGGATTGCGGGGTGACGACCTCTGCTTGGTAGATAATGTTCCGCACATTACAATTTCCGTTTAGGGGGCAAGATTTCTTGTTCCGGCAATTACACGCGCTATTGGTTTCTTCTGATGGATTTAAGGGTTTGCCCATTTGAGCTTTGTTGTGGCTGGAGATTATGGTCTTTACGTTACTCATACAGCTATAGCCTGCATAGCAGGCGTATTTTCTGGCGGGCGCGTGCTAAATTTCCGATCGCATGTTGAAGGCGCCATATTGGATTGGTAAGGTCGATAAAAGCCTGGAACTAGTAAAATAGCGGCCTATGGAGGTGGTAGTGATAGTGACAAACTAGTGAGGGGGGAGGGGGAGGGGAAAAATACGCCTGCCCGCAGACCCTGTTATTTTGCGAAACTCCGTTCGTGGGCGAACGGAGTTCCTGATTGGTGCGGTAGATACTAATGATTGTCACCTATCAATCAATCTTATTCGGAAATGCATTTTTCCCGTGAGAGAACTCGGGAGAGTCTTACTGTGACAGAAAATGGCGGACTCGAGCGCTTTCGATTCCGCTCTGGAGGAAAATTTGTGTTACTTACGAACTCTTGGAATGCCGCTCGTACTGCGCCCCGAGCAAAGAGAAGCCATCTGGTCGCTTGTATTGTCGCGAGATTTGTTGGCAGTTCTTCCAACCGGCTTTGGGAAAAGCCTCATCTTTCAACTTCTTGTTCGCGTTCAAGAAACTTTGTGTTGTAGATTTCAGTGCGTAATCGTTGTTTGCCCTTTAAAAAGCATCGTGCAAGACCAGTTGATTGAAGCGTCTGCGATGGGTTTAAGTGCTGTTGCACTTACAAGTGCAAGACTGGAAGATGTAGAGAGGGGAAACTATCGACTAATCTTTGCCTCCGCTGAAGAAGTATTGGCGAAGCCTTTTCTCGCTTCACTAAAGAAGACAGATACGCCATTCCACCAAAACCTGGCAGCAATTATTGTTGACGAGTCTCACACTGTGGAAACGTGGACCGGTCAAAGGTTTGTTTTCGCTGGAATATTTCTCTATGAGAACAATAAACACTGGCTGATTTCTAAGAATTCCTCGAGGGTTAGGGCTTCAGAAGTAACACTCGATTTCGTTTACATTTCCAGGTCAAATAAGACAAAGAAAGGGAAAAAAGCAGATGCTTTTCGTGAATGCTTTGGGAAACTCGGGGAACTGCGTTCGTTTTGTAAGCAAGGTGAGTGAAGAGCTTTGCATGCTGTTTTTTTTTTTTCTGGCAAGGAGAACAGTGTTATCGAACCATTTGTGTATTGCTGACTTGCATCTCATCAAATTTGCGTAAAAACTGAATTCATTTTCTGTATTTTGCACCGCGTTCTCTTTTATAGATCCTCCTAATCGCCACAAACATGGCACTTTTTAGGACTATTTCGTCCAAAAACGACATTATTTGACACTCTCAGGCAGAGTGCACTTGAATGTAAAGTATGGAATTTTTCTTTTACTCTAATGTTGAAAATAAATGTGCAAAACCATTTATGTGAGTCCCAATCGGCTGAATTTGCGGTTTTCTGTTAAAAAGGTGAAAAAGGATGTCCAGTTGAAAGAGTTGCTCTGGCTAGTTAATCTAGTGAAAGAAGAGGGAGTTAATTGCCCAAAGACTATAGTGTTCTGCAACACTATGAATGAGATAGCCATTGTAGTGAACTACTTAATATCAGAGTTAGGGAGAAAAGTTTTTCATCCTCAATTTTGCCCTCAACAAGACAACTGCCTAATTGGAATTTATCATTCCAATTCCTGGCAAAGCTGTAAAGATCGTGTTCTCAACCAGTTCAAGACAAATGGAGTAAAACGGATCCTTGTGGCAACAACTGCACTCTGCATGGGGGTAAACTTTCCAGATGTACGGTACATCATAAACTGGGGACCTGCACGCACAATCCTGGATCAACATCAGGAGGCTGGACGAGCTGGAAGAGATGGGAAGAAGTCCCATGTTATTGTAATTTACCATGGACAGCAGGTGAGCCACTGCGAACAGGAAGTTAAGGATTTTGTGCGCACCAAAGGCTGTTTTCGTGTTGCTGCGTACAAAACACTGGATGCCACAATTCAGCCTCTTGAGCCACTTCATGACTGCTGCTCCTTTTGCACAAGCCTGTGCAAGTGTGCCAGTGGGAAATGTAGTGCAGATGTGTTGCCCTTTGAGACTGTCTTTGCCAATGAAAAGGACAGTGGAAACCATAATGGCTTGCAACGGCAGGTGAAACCTGGAGAGAGAGAAGTTCTCAGGGAAGCTTTACATGAAGTGTGGAATGGCTTGAGAAGCGAAGGAGTTTCACTTGATGCGAGCTCAAGTCATGGCTTTTCAACACAGCTTATAGATGACATTACCCATCAATGTGAGATCATTTTTAATCTTCATGACTTGGTCAACAATTTTCCAGTGTTTTCCGTGGCAAATGCATTGAGAATTTTAGAAGTTATTCAGGAAATTTTCATGGACATTCCCAATTTTGAGGAAACTCTAGCCTTTCTCAACTGGCGTTCAAATAAACAGGCAGTAAATGTCCCAGAGTTTGATTTTGACAGCATTGATTTGGGTTTTATGAGTGATAGAGACAGTGAGGATGAACTCTGAGCTTTAAACTTGCACAATAGTGATATATTTCATGGAATGACATCATCATTAAGGTGTTATAATACAGCAAGGGGTCTGTAGATATATAATTAATAATATAATTATTTGGTTGTGTGCTAGTTACAGATTGTCATTGCATATTAATTGAACAATTAAGCCCCTGTACAGTGCTGGAAATAATTTCTTTTCCTCAAAGGGACATCTGTCTTTCAAATCTTCCTTTTGGTCAGACATCATACCAGTTTGAAACATTTTTCCTTCATGAGTTATCCTTCAAATATGGCTCAAACAATGTATGCAACTTTTATCAATGGACAAAATACAAGTACAGTGTAGGTAGGATATATTATAGTTTTGCTGATAATTCCACATTTACAGTGTATGTTTGTATAATGCAGAAAGTGTACTTGCCCGTAGTGTAAAGAAAACAAAGTGGTTTAAGTCAAAACAGACCAATACAAACAGAAAGCGAAGAGTCACCAAACTATAAATTAATCCTCTAAACATTACTTATAGGGGCATGTTTAGGGTTATCGTTCTGGTTGGTAAATTGATCCCCACAGATTGATATGCTCTTTAATCCACTTGTGTAGATCTCTGTAGTCTAGCCCATGGAGGAGACTCCTGTCAAACTTTGGGAAAGACTCGTATCCCTCTCGACCAGGTGTGTTGGTGAAAACTTCATTTCCTAATAAATCATTTATAATTTGATGAACTGCCTCCTTCTCTTTGGGGTTTTTCCTGTTGGCATGCTGCTCCTTCAGAGAACAGTCTCTGTCAACTGATTGGTACACAAGCTGTGTGGATTGCAGAGTTCCAGCAGTCCTTTCAGCATTCTGCTCATCAAGATTTGCACCTAAGTTGCGCCATTGACTCTTAATGCCCTTGTTGTCATGTTCCTTTTGTAGATCAAGAGGGATATTTCTGCCAGGGAGACCACTTGTGTTAAAAGTTCTGTTCCACTTTAATCTTAGTGCCTGTGCTGGGGAAAGGATTGCAATACACTTCACCAAATGCAACAGAACTACATAGGCATATTTATAGTGGCCATGTGTTTTGTACAGTAACAATAATAGTTTGTACAGTTCAAACAGCCTTTCGCCATCACCTTCACTAACAGCATCATTGAATTCAAACAAAATAAGCCCAAAAGAAAGTTTGGCACTGTGGTAGTTAAATTTGTAGTCTTCTTTATCTGCTTCTGGTTCAGTGGCACTGTATGTAATCTTCTCATTGTGTGTCTGTTCTTCATGTCTGAACAAAAAAAGAAAAAAAAAGTGTAAATTACAGGTCTCCAAATGTAACTAGTGGTTTTCAAAATATTCAGGCTAAATATTCTAGTTTTGACAGTGGATTACAAAAAAATTATTTACCTATTCCTTGTGGCTTTTGTCTTGAACACAAGCCCACAGTGCATCCTGCAGAAGTAGTAGCCATAAGGGTCTCTGGAGTCTTGGCCATTGTCAAAAGACAAGTTGTGTACCTCAACTTCATGCCTGCAATTTGAACATAGTTTCATTGTTAAGCTTCAGTGCTACTGCATTTTTTGTGGGGAAGCTTTTGTCTATTAAAGCTTTTCGAAGCTTTATGAATATTTTTGAATTACCTTACTCTTCCAGAATGAAATGCATAGCTCATGTTGCAGTTTTCATCACGACAAATCCACCTGGATTCTCTATTGGATTTGTCAAGTTCTGTTGTTTGTGAGACCAATGATGTCAACTGATCTGTGTTGAAGACGTACTTCTTTACATGCTCTTCGCAAAGTTCCAGCAACCACTTGGCTTTTGTCTCCTTAGACATGGTAGCATCAGGCATCAAAATACCTGGCTTATCTATGTAGAAAAAATTATGCATATTTCATCAGGAATATATTATTTTGTTGTTCTATTCTATCCTATGGTTAAGTTGTATTTTTGGGTATGGCCTTGTATGATAAATAAGATTTAAAGGAAAATCATTTCATCAGGAATATTATGTTGTTCTACTTTATCCATGTGTGAAGTTCTGGTTTTTGGTATGGCCTTGTATGATAATGAGGTTTAAACAATATAAAATTAATTTTATGATTTAGTCATTATTTATTGTATTTATAATTGTTTTATTGTTATTAAGGTAGTTTATTTGGTTGCATTCCTTCCACTATGTAGTTAACAGTACTATTTTCATTTGGCATCAAGTCATCAAATTGTGTATCTTACCACTTATTTTCTGCATTCCAGTCATTTCCATGAAAGAAGCACAGATGTGGGCCTCTGTTTCCCTTGCGTGGAACTCTTTGTACTCATTGTAGTGATTTTCCACTCCCTTTGCAGCATTTGTTTTTCCGGTGCGGTTAATGCTAGCTCTAGATGTACCCACCTCCCCAGCGGAAGAGTGATCGACGAACATCTTGAACTCTGTCTGGTTAAGGAATACAAGAAAAATGAATAATTATTGTTCCTGCAATCTCAACCTTGAGGGTGGAGCCTGTTGAGTTTAATTATTGTCCACTTTACAGCTGTATGCTTATTTGCCAAGCCTTTAAACAGGAATGACTTGAGGTAAATTTTGTTATATTAAAGACAGGAGACTGTTAAGGAGGATTTTTTTTCAAATATAAGGTCACCCTCAGTGGCACTCCTGTTTTAAGGCTTGGCAATAAGCACAATAAGCACAGGTGAGGGAATATTATGAAAAATTCTTAGCTTCACCTAAAATTATTAAATCTGCAGAACCTTTTTCCCTTCTCAACTCTAACATACCTAGAATGTTTCTAGTGACAGCCCAAGGCTTAAAGTGGAGTGGAGGGGGCGGGGTGGGGGGGAGTCTTAAGCCTTAATGACCATATCTTGGTTCTTTTTACCTTGTATAAAGTGAATTTTGCATGCCAGTCAGCAAATTCCGTGCCAATGCCCTCCAGCCTTTCATATGCATCCACTCCATCTCTGTATGTCCAAATAACGTTCCTGGCTCGTTCTTCAAAGAGCTGGTCGCCATGGAGAGGTGTTTGCTCTAGGATGACATTTTTGTGCCCTTTCTTGAAACATGGTACATATGATTGATTGTGTTGTAGAAGTTGTGCCATCTCCCCTGAAACATTTGGGTTTAAGAACTGCATGCCTAGGAAGCACTAAAGAAAAAAAAAAGAAAGAAAATGAAGGGGCAAATTGCAAAATGCTTTTTATGGGATAAGGTCAGGAAAACGTTTAGGTTAGTGTTAATTTTTATAACAGAATTTGAATATAGACTCACACAATTGGATTTCTGTGACATCTCCTTAGAATATTGATGTGGTATGTGCCTCACAACTGAATTTCACTGACGGGCTTCTGACTACCCTGGTTGGCCAGTTGAGGGTCTTGTACTCTATCAAGTACAGCAAACTGATGTGTCCAATGAATGGAGCGGTTTTTATGTTGTTGTGACTGAACTCTGGCATGGATCTCATAATCAATGTTGTCTCCCACTATTCTGAAAAAGAGAAATGGATTCATTCGGACGTTTGTAGCAAATGATCCAAGCCGAATATTTTACATAAACAGGCAAACTATTTGTCTTTTGTCTAAAGAAAAATGTAAAACAGTTAAAACCAGCACGGTGTACATACTTGGGTATTCACGTAAATGGGGATAACCTAAATAGAGACCCACTTTGAAACGTTAGTTATATTTTTGAGCTTTAAAACCTTACTTGAAGAAAGGAAGTTTCGTATTTTCCAGCCTTTGAATTGCCGCCTTCATAGCATCCACAGTGTACACATTGCTATTTGCCCTGGTGTTTTCAACATCTAACAGCTTGATCAGTGCATCGTATCCTGCGGGCGAGAAGAAGTCGTAAGTTTCAAGGCTGCATTTTCGGACATCAAGTTGTGGGGCGGTGTTTTGCTTGCGTAAAATTTCTTTGCCCAGCTCGAGTACTGTGCGATTCTCTTCGATAATGCCCTTCCATATTTGCACTTTGCCCTCCAGCTGCTCATTCATTTGCTTTTGGAGGCGAATGGTAGAATCTGGAGACATGCAAATTCCCAATCGATTTAGACGAATGAGGTCGTCATGTTTCACACCACTATGAAACATAATCGTTGTGATTCTGTACTGAACTGCTGAGGCTTTCGGGTTTCTTATCCGGCAAAGTGTTGCAGTTGAGAGAGCAAGAGAATTAACGTCTCTTCCTCCCTCTTTTACGTCTTCTTGTGAGAGACCACTAGCTCCAAGCAAACAAGAAAACCAAATAGGACAGTAGATCCTCACTTCTTCAACGAAAAGTTTGTTCGAAAACCCTGCAAGTTCATCTGGATCTGTGGCTTCCAGCATACTGTTACTACCCGGCTTAAGGTATTGGTCGAATTCCCTCGATAATTCTTTGCCGAGAGATTTTTTCAACTCGGGGCCAAGGTTTTCGTGTTTCAGGACTGCATTTGAAACTTCTCGCCACTTTTCGTCGGCAATGTTTCTCACCAGTGCTTTTGTTTGATCGTCTCGCGGAATTCTCGCTATCACACGGCCAGAAGAGTTTCGGTAGACAATTTTGACTTGAAGTCCTGTCGTCGGTAAGTCATCTACGTTCAACTTATGAAGCATTTCATCTTCATTTTCATCATTGAAGGCGAGAGATTTTCTAGATTTTGATGAATTCCCTTCCTTCAATGGCGACTTGCCAGTTGGAGAACCGAGACGTCCAAGCTTTGATTTGCCTTCTCGGGAGTGTTAAGTGCCCTTTTCAAACTTTTTGCCGCGGTCTGTACTTGTGAAGTTGTTCCTCCTTTGACAAATTCAAACAACTGGCCAAGATTACGAATTTTCCGACCGCACGGGTTGCAAACGCGATCAGAGCACTGAGGATCTCGGACGATGTCAAGTCCAACTTGACTACATATCTCGGACAAGACCACTCCAAAACAATCTTTCCTTTTGGAAGGCTTGTAAAGATTCTCTGATGATGAATGGCTTCCGAATTTAACTTTAAAAGAACACTTGCAAAGCCTGCAGTTATCACTCTGTTTCTCCGACATGCCTCATCATTTTGAAACCGGTACACACGTGTGTTTGTTTCTGTCGGAAATGAAGGCCAACTATCGGAAGTAAAACAGATTTCTGGGGTTTCCGGGAATGCTTTTGATTGGCTGTTCAAGCACTTCCGGAAAAGCGATCAGGCGCAACTAATTAGTGGGCGTTTGTTATTCGAACAGGGTCTGCGGGCAGGCGTATTTTATTTTTCCCCGACCCCCTCCCCGCTGACAGATTTCTGCGCTCCAGGCTTTTCTCGACCTTACCAATCCAATATGGCGCCTTCAACATACGATCGGAATATTTGGCACGCGCCCGCCAGAAAATACGCCTGCTATGCAGGCTAATACAGCTATAGCTCAGTTTAAGAGTGTTCCGGTTAAAGATTTTGTGGAGTGGATTGGATTGAGGAAAGTGCCGATCAACAAGTGAAAGGAAGCATTTGCCGACTTGGGTTTCTACATTTTTACTGTATGGCGGGTTGAACCACGTTATGTTTCTTTGACGGTTTCTTTTTGCTCGTGGTGCATCGGGAGTTTCTTTGTAGGACAGGTTGTAGTTGTAGCCACTTTTGTTAAGCGCGTCTTGGTACGTACTTTTGGCCTTGTCAAAACATTCCCTGTCAGATGATATTTCGGAAAGACGCTTGTTAATCGATTCAGGGATGTTTCTCAGAATAGAAGGTGGGTGGTTAGATTGCTTGTGCACGTACAACGTACAACGTTTCCCTCTTTTGTGAATGGGAAGCGCTTTCCGCTTTTTAGGTCGAGGGTGACATCTAAGAACTTGACTCTGGTTAAGTTGGCCTCTACTGTAATCTTTAGATCATTGTCACGGAAAATTTTGCACAAGTCTTTCTTAATTCTTTCGATGACAATGATCTAAAGATTACAGTAGAGGCCAACTTAACCAGAGTCAACTTTTTAGATGTCACCCTCGTAACCATCGACGTGGTTGGTCTATATCCTCATATCCCATACGGGAAGCTCTAGATGGTAGGCTGGATGTTACTATTCCCACGGAGAGAATTGTTGAATTAGCGGCACTAGTTTTAAGTAACAATAACTTTGAATTTAATGGTGAGAATTATTTACAGAAGTTGGGAACAGCTATAGGCACCAGGATGGCTCCATCATATGCGAACTTGTTTATGGACAGATTAGAGAGAAGCCTTCTTGATGGATATCACACGAAACCTTACACCTAGTTTAGGTTCATTGATGACATTTTTATGGTTTGGACAGCTGGAGAAGAAGAACTCAAGAACTTTTTAGAGTATCTAAATAGTGCGCATGACACTATCAAGTTTACTTGGGAGTGTTCTATGGACAGGGTAAACTTTCTTGATGCAAAGGTGATCAATAGTAATGGCATTCTAACGACAGATTTGTACGTGAAACCCAAGGATAAACATCAATACCTCGACTTTAGATCTTGTCACCCGAGGGGTTTAAGGAAGGAATCCCTTATGCCCAGGCTCTGAGACTGAGGAGAATTTGTTCGTCGGATAAGATATTCGACAACCGGGCTGCTGAATTAATTGGATATTTAGTGGCTAGAGGGTACGATGAGAGATTTGTACGTCGACAAATTCGAAGGGCTAAGAGGATTAACAGAAATGAAGCACTAACGCCGGCTCAAGAAAGAAAGAAAAATAACAGGACGCCGTTTGTTGTGACTTACCTCCTGGATTGCCGAATATAGGGGGAATACTTCGAGATCTGCATCCCTTATTACATATGTCTGACAGATGTAAGAAGGCCGTTAAAGAATGTCCTATGGTGGCACTGATTTCGTCGCCCTAAAAGCCTAAAGGATTATCTTGTGAATGCTAGAATACGACCTGACAACAATAATTCTGTGCCAGGAAATTACCGTTGTTCTTCTACGCGCTGCGAAATTTGTAGAAATAAGAACTATCTGAACATCGGAAATACGTTCGTCAGCAACACCACTGGAAAATCATACAACATTAACTATAACCTAGACTGTAACAGTAGCAGTGTTATCTATTTGCTAATTTGCAAGATTTGTGGTAAACAATATGTGGGATCAACAGTCACTAAATTTAGACTTAGATTTAATAACCATAGAGGTAGATTGAGGGGACATTCAAGGTGGGAACCAGGAGATAGGGCCAGCGATGATTTAATCTACAAGCACTTTTTTACAGAGGGACACAATGGTTTGGACGATGTCTCAGTTCAAATAATTGATAAAGTTTATGGTAGTGTAGACAATTTGCTGGAGAAAGAGGGCCAATGGGCATACAGATTGAGAACAATAGCGCCGGAGGGTCTTAACGAAAGTGACTTTTTTTATTGTCAGAACCGCAGAAGTCGCGCGCGTAATTAATTTCTTGTCAGGCTTTTCTAGTGCACGCGCCTATTATAACCGTTAGCGCTCCTGTTTGTATTGCACGCGCTTTTTGTTACCGGTAAAATTGTTAGCGCTCACATGTTTAGATTTGTAAGCCGCACTTTTATAATTGCGTGTAACGCTTGTAACAGTCATTCACCCTGAGGAAGACTGTTCTACACACCATTGCCGTGTTGCCAGCATGGTTGTCCTGATAGTGTAGTGGTCATCACACCCGACTAGTAACGGGGGGGACTTGGGTTCAAATCCCGCTCAGGGCAAATTTTCTTTCAAACATTTATTCAATGAAAATATGATTATTTGGGGTGTACAGGGTTAGGGTTTCCCTCATATACAGAATTTAATTAATTGAAATAAGCTGTATCCGTAATTGGATCCTCCTTTGTCATCCGCTAAGTTGACTTCGGTCGTGTATCAGTAATTGATCCTTAGTTGGGTTTCAAATGGACTTATAGGTTTCCCCTGCCTTGTGACCTAAGAAAGTAAAATTTCCCGGGATGCCACGTCTTCGATCACGTAAATCACATCTTCGATTGCCGTGTTGCCAGCATGGTTGTCCTGATAGTGTAGTGGTCATCACACCCGACTAGTAACGGAGGGACGTGGGTTCAAATCCCGCTCAGGGCAAATTTTCTTTCAAACATTTATTCTATATATATATATATATATATATATATATATATATATATATATATATATATATATATATATATATATATATATATATATATGCCACATTTTCCACGTTCTCGGATACTTATGCAAACAAAAGTAAAATGAAATTTTGCACGAGCCTAGGGCTATCATAGTATACAAGGATGCTTTGCATGATGAGAACTCCACATGCAGTGCAACAAGCAAAATGGCGGCCCAGTGGAGAAATTTCAAGGCGAAACTGAATGAAAGCAAAAAGAATCGAAGGACAAAGAAAGAAGAAAGACACCGTTAGAAGTGCTTTTAATGACGACAATGAATACTTTAGTCGCGCAGCGATTAAGCGCTGAGGTGTCTGGTAAAACCCCAAAATATTCAAGAACTGGTGCGAGGGAGTTCGTTTCCTGTGAGTATCAACAGTGTAACATTGAAAGTGATTGCAGTGATCCATGTACCTTTTGTGGAACGAGTTCCCGGAGTTGTTGGACCCGATGAAGGTAAGTTACTGAACTAGGAACCCGAGAACGTGGGCCTAGCTTGATGTCGCTGCAAGCGAAACAGAAATTTTATGACGCGGAAACAAAAAGCCGATCAGAGCTCACGAGATTTGCCCCAAGTCCTAGCAAGTTTGTTCCACAAAACGTAAGCTTACATTGATCACTGTAGAATCTGGAATCTGCTTCACCGTACTGCAGGACGGCCCTTGTTCTCCTCTGAGCCAGAATGTCACAGCTCATTGACTTGTCGACTGCGAAGTGGTTTTCGCATGCTCTTGGAATGTTTTCAATCGTACACTGTTCATACTCACAGGAAACGAACTCCCTCGCACCAGTTCTTGAATATTTTGGGGCTTTACCAGACACCTCAGTGATTAATCGCTGCACGACTTAAGTATTCATTGTCGTCGTTAAAAGCACTTCTAACTGTCCTTTTTCCCTTCATCTTCGCCTTGAAATTTCTCCACTCGGCCGCCAATTTTGCTTGTTGCACTGCATGTGGAGTTCTCATCATGTAAAGCATCCTGGTATACTATGATAGCCCTAGGCTCGTGCAAAACTTCATTTTACTTTTGTTTTAATTTTTTTTTGTTTTTTTTTTTTTTGCTGTGATAGCCCTAGGCTCATGCAAAATTTCATTTTACTTTTATTTTTGTTTTGTTTTAATTTTTTTTATCTTGGTCTGATAGCCCTAGGCTCATGCCAAATTTCATTTTACTTTTGTTTTTTTTTTTGTTTTGTTTTTGTTTTTGTTTTTTTTTTTATCTTGGTCTGATAGCCATAGGCTCATGCCAAATTTCATTTTACTTTTGTTTTTCTTTTCATTGCATTTTTCTTTGCTTTTGGGTGCTGTTTTCATTTCACTTTCATTTAAATTTCTTTTTATTTCATTTGATTTTTGATTTTCAGTGAATAAACGTTTGATTTAAGTATTACTTATCTTTTGTTTTACATTTTCATTGAAATAGCTGTTTATTGTAGAATTGTTTTGTAAAATCTATGGCCAATTTTGAGTGATGGCTATAGGCCACCATACTCCTCCATTACATTAAACCATTGCGATATATTTTTCTTATTCTACGTCGATGGATCAGTTATGATTAAACTTGAGAGTTGTTTATGTTGAATGATCTTTTCAATTTTCGACAGAGTCATTGGCTTCGCCATTTTATAGAAGGAAACTCGCATATTGCATCTGGAGACTATTTTGGTGCAATCGAACATTTGAGCCAAGCATTGGATGAACCAGACAACATTATTGATAGCTCTCCGTCGTCTCTTTGGTTGAGAATACAGGCTCTACTGAGGAGAGCTCAATGCTTCATTAAAGTGGTAAGAAATGTTACTCATTCGCGTACTAGCCTTCTTCCTTAATCTTTAGGGGACTCCAAACAGCCTTTTCTGGTGCAGGGGAAATATAACCTCTTTGAGAAAGTGGGTGGTAGTTTCTGATAAGACAAGAGTGCAGATGAGTTACCTTGGCGATAGTAGCATAATGAAATGATAGAGGATGGATTTATTTTTGGAACTAAATCTGGGAACTCTTAGCACGGTCGAACTCCAATGTGTAGGCAGCCACCCGCTACCTAGAAGCAGTTTATATATTTCCCCGAATCTGGGGACTCTCCGAGATTTTACGAAAATCTTGAAAGTCAAGATGACAGATCCAAGATGAACACCAATGCCGCGTCATATAACGCTACAACTAAAGGTTTGGACCTCAAAGAAAACAGCTTTAGACAAGTGGTTAAATTCAATGTTTTACTGTTATTTAATAGTATCAGAATTCCAAAAACATTCTTGGTATGGACAGACAAAGTTGTTTCTAAGCCATTTTAACAACCCGATTTGATTACTTTGGGATTGGTCTTCAGGGTCTCCTGGACAAGTCCTTACAAGATAGTACAGAGGGTGAGTTCAGTGCAGCTTTTGGTGTAGTTTTGTAAACTATATCTATTAACTAATATTAAGTGTAGCATTGGATTTTTTTTTTACACGGATTTCTCTTACGGTTATCTATCGTTTACAAAGGTTTACACATAAAAGATCTCACTAGAGATTCAGGACCAGCATTTGCTCAGGTTCCTATTGATAACGTATATACCAGAACGTTTGAACCTGCGTTCGTTTAACTGAGCCGTAATAAAAGAAGGCCATAATGTAAGTTTGACTTACCTCAGGGAGGGTTGTCGTAAACTGTTGAGCTGATACGACTCGAAAAAGCCTTCCGTTTTCAACCCATGTCGATGGACTAATTTTGTCAATTTCAAAAGTGTATTGCCGACCCGAAAAATGCGTATTCTTAGGCACTTAGAAAACATTGCTTGGTGTTTAGTGTAAGGGCGCATGGATACTTGTCGAGTTATACGACCCATTCGAATGTCAACACAAAAAGGCGCGCTGTCGGCCCGAAAAACGCATCTCATTACAGAATGTTAGAAAAATTGCAGTTTTGTGTGGGCTACCTGTGGTAGCTCACACTATAGTCATCGAAATTTGTTCGTCAGTCCGTCCGTAACACATCAGACCAATCAGACAAAAGGATTACGTCATCCTGACAGTCGGATGTAGTCGAATCCAGGCCCCAAGTGCATATTTTCTCGTTTTGTTTTCGTTTATAAGGCATCGACCATCGAAAGCAGTGTTAGAACGTTCTGCGCGAAAATGGTTATTCAGTCTCCCCAAGAGAGCAAAGTCAGTATCAAGGCTTGAATTCATACGAAATTCCACGTATGCAGCAGTCTAATCAATCGAAGCACATGAAATTCAAGCTTATCAGGCGGTGAAGTTACAGCTGAAGTTAACGCAGCGAGCTGAGTCCACCTTTGCGACTCATTAGTACTCATTAGAATGTCAGGGAGTACCATCACATCATCGTTTACTGATAAACGTTTACTATCTTCACTTTTTTCAAGAGTGGTATTTTTTGAAGGAAAACTTGTATTTATGGTTGAGAGGCACTGCACTAGTTGTTGCGTTTACTTCTAACTTGTGTGGCGAATAAACCAAGCGGTGAGTAACTTTCTCCCTGTTTAGCTTCATTTGACTTCAAGGTCGTCGCTCGCAAATAAATTTACCCTCTTTCAACTTTAAAAGGGGCATGTTAAGATGGGCAATATGTTGAGGTATGTTGGAGAGAAAAAATTGCTTGCGTGAGGTCAGCGCAATGTTTCCGGTCACACTTCACTGAACTTAGCTGTCAATAAACAAACCCTGCATAAGTTTTGGCTTCTTTTACATCTTGTCCTCCGAATATTCGTTTACAGATAATTGTCCATTCTGTTAGCATCAAAAAGGCCTATTTAATGTAGACTTCTAAAGAAAAACAAGATATCGACGTGTCCAGGAAAATCTCTTCGTGTGAGAAATACTGCCCATGTCACAGCTTCGATGCTTCAGGACAATGATCGCATGCGTTTTACATGAATTAAAATACTAATAAAATTATCAGTTCCTATGAGCCAAAAATATATTAATTAAAATAGGTTGTAAGTTCACTTAAATTTAAAAATACATGAATTCAAAGTACCAATAAAATTGTCGATTCCTATGAACTAAAAATATGCTATTTTAAAATAATAGGTTTTAAGTAAACTTTTAAAATTATTAACTGTTGTGGCTTTCCTAATGAAAGAGGGAAGTGAGTTCCAAACATGAAGAGCAGCCATGCTAAAAGAACGATCGCCAAGCGTAGAGTAAGACTTACGTAAAGGAAAATTTAAAAGTAATTCATTGCCAGATCGCAAAGAATAATTTGCACCAGTCTCAATGGAAATACGATCAGTAATGTAGGACGGAGCTAAGCCACTTATGGCATTGTACGTTAAAAGTGCCATTTTGAACCTTATCCTATAGGTGATGGGAAGCCAATGAAGTTTCATCAATAGTGGGGTGATGTGACAGAATTTACTTTCCCTATAAACTAATCTAGCAGCGGAGTTTTGAACCCTTTGAAGCTTAGCTAACTGATAATCGGGTAGACCATACAATAAGCTATTGCAGTAATCTATTCTGCATGTGACAAAAGAGTGCACTAATGTCGCGGCCGTTTTCTGCGTTAAATGCTTTTTTATGCGTCTTATATTGCGTAACTGAAAAAATGATGCACTGCAGAGATTGGTCACGTGCTGGGACATGTCGAATGTGTCATTGAACCAAGTACCCAGATTCCTAACAGATCTGGACTTGGTTATCAAATGATTTCCCACACGTATGCTAATTACATTGACTTTAGCTAATTGCTGACGGGTTGCGATCACGATAAATTCAGTTTTATCGTCATTCAACATAAGACTATTCTGTTGAGTCCATTTCTTGATGTCGGCAATGCAGGCCTCCATGGCACTCACAGCAGCATCTTGACACAAAGAGTTGCCAGGGCTGAATGAAAGGTATAACTGAGAATCGTCTGCATAGGAATGAACTTCAGGTAGGTGAACCTCAATGATTTCAATCAAGCTGCTACAATAGATGTTGAATAACAGCGGACCAAGACAGGACCCTTGCTGAACACCACAGTCAAGACGGAATGACTTAGATAGCTTATGATCAACAGCTATCCGCTGCGACCGACCAGATAAATAGGAGCGAAACCATGATAGAACTGTACCTCCAATTCTAAGCTTAGACGTCATGCTCTCAAGTAGAATTTCATGATTAACAGTATCAAACGCAGCGCTAAGGTCTAACAGCACCAGGAGAGTAACGTGTTGTTTATTCATGTTAAGAAGGATGTCATTGCGGACCTTTAGTAAGGCTGTCTCAGAACTGTGATGGCGTCTATATGCAGATTGGAGGACTGGGCACAAGCCATGGCAATACATGTGAGACTGCAGTTGGTCCGCAACGGCAGTCTAGCTCAGCTTGGTTATAAAGGCCAAATTTGCTGACAGCGCGGAGTTTCTTAAACAAAACTTCCGTCCCGGGTTTTTTAAGTAGAGGGGTGACTATTGCTTCCTTCCATTTGTCGGCAAAGTGACCGCTCTTCAAAGACATATTGATAATAGCCGTAATAACAGGTAGCAGCTCATCTAAGCACTGCACAACCAATGAGGTTAGCATGGGTCCAAGCGGGAGGACTTCTTAGCAGAGTGGGATATTAATTTCCTGACTTCATCCACAGAGAGAGTATTAAACTCCGTTAATGAAACATCAGCACTACGTGAAATAGTAGAGTCAGCAGTAGAAAACGACGGAGAGCTGGTGTCAAGGTTCGAGTGGATGTCTTTAACCTTCTGAACCAAGAACTTTCAAATATTATTAGCAAGTGCGAAAATGTCAGTCCCCTCCGGTAAAGACAGAGTCTTAGGCTCAGATAGTAAGGACTTAGCTGCCCTAAATAATTTCCGTTGGTCTGTAGTGGTTATCACGCCCGACTGGTAACTGGGGAACGTCGGTTCGATTCCGACTCGGGGCAAAAAGTTTTTCTTTCAACAGAGATGTGTGTCGAAAGCTGACTGGCAAACTGTGTTTGCATTGTTCCTTTAGTATATTGTTCTACGGCTTTCATGGCTTCGAAGGTATTTACATATATATATTTCTAATTCCCGTCCAGGGAATTTAGAAGCCAGGAAACACACAAAAGTCTCGAAAGAAAAATGTTCCGAGGAATGGCCGATGCATGTGCGATACTACTCACTTTCTAAAGTGGCCGCGCTGCCAGCGTGGTTGCTCCGGTAGCGTAGTGGTTATCACGCCCGACTGGTAACTGGGGAACGTCGGTTCGATTCCGACTCGGGGCAAAAAGTTTTTCTTTCAACAGAGATGTGTGTCGAAAGCTAACTGGCAAACTGTGTTTGCATTGTTCCTTTAGTATATTGTTCTACGGCTTTCATGGCTTCGAAGGTATTTACATATATATATTTCTAATTCCCGTCCAGGGAATTTAGAAGCCAGGAAACACACAAAAGTCTCGAAAGAAAAATGTTCCGAGGAATGGCCGATGCATGTGCGATACTACTCACTTTCTAAAGTGGCCGCGCTGCCAGCGTGGTTGCTCCGGTAGCGTAGTGGTTATCACGCCCGACTGGTAACTGGGGAACGTCGGTTCGATTCCGACTCGGGGCAAAAAGTTTTTCTTTCAACAGAGATGTGTGTCGAAAGCTGACTGGCAAACTGTGTTTGCATGGTTCCTTTAGTACATTGTTCTACGGCTTTCATGGCGTCGAAGGTATTTACATATATTGTCGCGAATAAAATTGCTATAATACGTAGAACGCGCACTATTTACGTTCAGCTTTTCGCCTATCTCTGATTGCCGCCTTAACATCACAGTCAATCCAGGGAACACGTGGCCTGTTTACAACAGTTCTTTTATTCAAAGGGGCATAACGATCTATCAGGGACGATAATGTAGAGTTAACAGTTAACCAAGTCGTCCAAGTGTGCGAAGTCATCATTGCAGAGGGTAGAGACTGAAAGATTCTCCTTAAGTGCGACAACATCCACTGCTTTGTATTTCCTGTAAGTATACGACTTAGAGCTGAGTCGAGGTTTAGTGCAATTTAAAGAACAGAAGATAGGCGCATGATCAGAGAAAAGAAAGCCAACTTTCGGTTGACATAAGAGGACCTTGTCAGACTGACGTGTGATAACTAAGTCAAGGGTGTGATTGTGTTCATGTGTTCGACCAGTCACGTGTTGCACAAGGTTCATAATTTTCCCGCACATATCTTTGTAAAGTTGCGAAGAATTTAATCCAGTAGAGTTTGTCCGCGTGAAAAGGTTTGCCGAATTTAAGAAATGGTTGGAAGCACCGCACATGGTCTTCTTATCGGCGAATCGATCGGCGAGATATCACGATCGCTGTTGCAGTTCTATATTTAGAAACAAGTTTGCGAATTCACGGTTTTCACGTGACGGTTTTCACGTGACGTCAGGGGAAAAAACTAAAATTAAACATTTAGATTTTTACCTTCATCAGGTTAACCCATTAAGATCCAATGCGCCCTCATGGGCCCGTACAAGACTTCGCTGCTTTAAAAACTTTCAACTTTTTCAATCGTGCGAAAATTGCCTTAACTATCAGTTGTGAGCATTGACTAGAAAGTCCTTCAAATTGAGAAACCTAATAAACACAAAAAAGTCAGCGATATTTGCAGAATAACAGCGTCTAAATTTGCACAATAACAAAAATGACCTTTTTTAACGTCATAGAAAAACAACAAAAATCATGTTTTTGCCTTCAGTTTTTTTAAGGAAATCTTCGTTGCTAACCCAAAAGTCAACATTCACAGCAAAATTCAGTCCTACGTCTAGCTTAGAAGTGATTTGTTTTGCTCTTCTTCCTTGCCCTGGCAGAGCAACAGCCTCTCGTTCTAGTCCATCCTGGCCTTGCCTCGATTTTCAACATCACGACCGCACTGTACGCTGGCAAGTAGCCGAGAAATTTTGACAGCGTTCATTCCTAACCCCACATATTTCATATTTATACAGCCACTCCGACCTACCACCAAAATTTCTCGCTTGTTGTGTTCTTCAGTGGTCGCAAGTTCCAAAATATGCCATGGTAGGTCAAGAAATTCATCAGTAGTCGAGTTCCAAAGCTACTTCGTTTCGGAGCGGCCATTTTAACAGTTCCACAAGCAAGGAGCCAATACATCACCTAACTCGCTTCTTTGAGAAAGTGGACTCTTGGCTACCTTCACGTTTAATGATGCTCATCAGGCAGCTACTAAAGATGAAAAATGGCTGTAAACTTACCAAAAATCGCATACAAACCATATTTGAGCCGTTGTTATCGCTCAACGAAACAAAATGGCTACGTCAGAATGACGTTTCTTGAAAACTCGTGCCGACAGTGTTTTAGAACAGCAGCACTTTCCATGGCAACTCCAAATATGCAGTCACGAAATCCTATGGATCGTTTATACACAGAAAATCACTCAAAACTGTAAAAAGTCTTGGGCGTCAATGGGTTAATGGCATTTTTAAGATAATATCTGCTGGCCTGTTTTCAGCTAAGTAGCACGCTTTGTTTTGAAAATAGAGCAGGGTGAATTTCTAATTTTTTTACAATACGTGACATTTGGATTCCTTCTGATTAACATGTCACATACACGGAAATATCGATCCGCCTCGTGTTTTCGAGTTCTGAATAACCAATATGTTGAGAGAAGTGTCTATGCGTATGTTTTCAAGTTTAGCAGAGAGAAAACATCTTTTGAAAGAGCCTAAGGAAACTTCCAGATGTTGCCACTTAATTTAGAGGCAAACAACGAATATGGATGGCAATTTTCGACGCCTTTTTAAAAATATCCCTGGCGTGACATTTCCGGTTATCTCTTATCTTACAGCAAGCGGAACCTGTTTAAAAAATATTGCAAGCGGTGGTACCTAAAAATAAGTTCATGCAGAGGAAATAAAATCCTGTAGACAAGTGGGCTTCAAAAAAATTCATGCATCAAAAAGTTTTGACCCACCCCTTTCGGTTTTTTTCTAATGGTCCATCCCTAACCTCAGATAACCTCAAGCATAAAGTACGAAGTAGCAGCGACATTAAACCTTTCTCATTTCTAAATGGTAGCCCACACAAGTACCCTAAGGGTACCTATTTTTTAATGTAGGCCGCATGTACAGTCGACGAGTTGTACGACCCGTTCGAATTTACTCTGTCTTTCAGGTCGACAGTAATTTTCTCCATTCTTACGACTCGTTAGGAATCGACAGCCCTCCAGTAGCGGTCTGATCTGAGCCAGCAAGCATGTTGGATATTTATTCATCTCTCTCAAATGAGATACAAGTTTCCAATCGTCATCTAAACTGCACTGGTTATCTCGTTTTGTGGAGCCTTACAGATTGATTCTTAATATTTTCGGCATGGCAAGAAATGAGGGACAAGGGGCGGAGACACTTGAGAGCAGTCTAGAGAACTGTCAATTGCTTTCTTACCTTGGCGAGATGCTATTGGGTGATCGTTGCTATAGAAATTTTTGCAGGCGGTTCAAAAGTAAAAAAAAAAAAAAGAAAAAAACAAAGATGGCGGCGCTGTCGAGTAATCTACGGTTGTCTGGAACAGCGAAGAAATAAAGATAATAAAGAAAGTTTGTTATCCGGAAAATTTCCACTAATAAATAAATCGATTTTTGTCTTTTTAGGCGAAATATACAACATTCTTAGCGTATGAAAGTGTACTGTACTTCAAAAGATCACGGCGTATTGAAAATTTGATTTCCTCCTCTTTAATTTTTCCCGCGATCTCACCGCAAGGATTTGTTGTCATTCTCAGTTTTTTACCAAGGATTTCTACCCGTAAAAAGCCTGGGAAACAGAAGTATGATATTACAAAATGGTCGGCGGTAATTGTCACTTGCGAAACATTCACAGCACTCATGGCGCTTCTATGAAGACTTATCTTCATCAAGTAGACTTGAAAAAAGTCCATTCTCAATGCTGATTACCGTGGTGGACCGAAACTGTGATAGAAAAACAGTCCCATGGACGTCAAAGACATTGTTTTGGAACAATAATTCTGATTGATACTAGGGAATTCGTTCCCGCACAGGCCTGCAATGTTATATTTTTCGAAGGCGATTCATGCAGCTAAACGGCATTCTGTCATACCTTTCTTACCAAAGAAGAAAGCTCAACTTTAAAGTTCAAAACCGTGGCGGATAAAGCTGGAAATTGAGTAATTTTTTGTGTCAAAGAACGACTATTGATGTCAAGAAACAGGATCCGATTGATACCAGTAAAAACGTCGAAAGCTTAGAGAGGTATGTCACAAAATTTAATTTTCTTTACTCAAGTCTCTCTATTTATGCTCCACATATTTTAGCGTCATTTTTAACTCGTGGGTACGCGAAGCGTAGGAATGAGTTATTGTGGACACTGCTGTCACTCCCTCACTAAGGTGTAGGTGTCTTCCGGTGGACTGAAGATGTTTCATATTATTACTATGGCCAACTTGGATACTGGATTTCATTACCTTTGTCTCGTCCAGGCGCTAAACATGACGAGGAGATGATCATTTGGTGTTCAATATCGATCGAACCCGCAAAGCTCACGGGGGAAAATAAATTCAAGCCTCCAGCTTTCTGGAAAGTGACCTGAAAATGAGTAAATCTCATGCCAATGTGGTAAGCTTTGATGAAAATGAATCATATTTGTCAAACATATCGAACTCAGTTACATTGAATCGAAGCGAATCGAGGACTTGGACGAAACAAATGTTGAAAACATATTGACAAACATTGGCACAATCAACGTGTTCATGATGCGAAACCAAAGAACCTTTGTGGTCAAATGAGGACAACAAGCATTGCTTCGATCCAAGACTAGTGGTTCCACATTGGAAGGGAACTGGTGATCCACACAAACACATTTACTTATATTCAGTCAAGGCTGTGCTCTAGCGGCTTGCAGCGCCCTGAGCGGTTAACGTTTGGGTAAGGGCGACTACGAAAAATTATTTGTCGCCTGGCGGGGCACTCTTGCTTGAAGTCCAGCGTGCATTAAAACAGGCCAAAATTCTTCTAACATGCTGGTGTTGGTTTATTGTGTTAGCGAAGCGTGCCACAACAAAAATATTCTTTCTACAAACAGTCGCACACTCGTTGACATTCATAGCTGTTCGAAAAACAATTTGTCACACAATCGTCTCTGGGAACGCCGCTCCGGCTTTCATCTGTACAAGTCGCACAAATCAGCTCCGTTTCTCAAAGTATCTCAATATTTTTCTTTTTGATGGTTTATTCCTGATTTATTTTAGTGTCTCAGAAGTTGTTGACAGGCTGGCATCTTTACGTGTTGATTTT
>JAEMWC010000033.1:1652500-1697500 GCA_016490735.1 Pachyseris speciosa | reverse complement strand
TACTTGGTTGTTAAGTTACCCTATATCTTCGGGCTTAACAGATTAAAATGATTTCTTCACAGTTATGGAAAAAAATCCAGGAAATGAAGAAGGAAGAAATATTCTTGAAAGAGCTGACAGCATCATAAAGAAGGAGCAGGACACCAAAGGGAATAGAAAGAAAAAGAAGAAAAAGGTGCAGTTTGGTAATTAATCTGATAAAATAATTACTAGCTTGTGTTTACGCTTTCATATTTAAACTGGTAGTTTCAAGCATCCATTCATTTTTAAAAGGGTTTATTCTACCCGAAAAGGCTATATGAATCACATTTCAGTTTTGTTGTGGTTTTTTTATCGAGTTACTTTTCTTCCCATTTTTTTGTTTTACATTTTTAGGCATCCGGCTGTCAGGCCCTTGAAGAAGCGGTTGGACCTAATAAGAAACCCGTAAGTATGTTATCTCTCAACGAAGCATCTTTTCAACTCTCCAGCTGTTCCTCGGTAATGAAATAGTTTATAACAGCGCAAGCATTTAAAAACACTCTACAACTAGGCCGGCGTTTCTACCTAATACAAACCTCTGAGAAGGCGAATAAGGAAGTAGATTGCTCTAACCTTTTTGTCAATGTTTTGATTATTTTGAAAACTGCGTTCTTAAAAAGTGAGGCGGACTTTTTTCTTTATAAGGATAAAGAAGTCAAATGAATGGTATTTCTTTTCCCAAGAGCTAGTGATTCCTTGAGCTGAATAGCTGAATAGAACATATGTTTAGCCTCAGGGAACTGATTTGTTTAAAATAGGTTATGAATAAGAAACAGAGGATAAAGGAGGAAGAACGGCGAAATAGGGTGAGACGTGTTTTCTATATGAGTTATGTTTTTCTTGGTTGCCACCAGTTTTTGTGTTAGAGTTTCGCTGTTGTTCCCTTGTCACCTATAACTTCTAATGGTATCTGTTGAGTTTACTGAAGCGATAATTTACCCCAAGAGAAAAACGTGATGATTGTTACTTTGTCTGTTTCGGTTCTTTGAAGGAGTTGAAGAAAATCAGTAAGGATATCTTGGAAAAAATCGAAAAAGATGGAGAAAAACTGCAACAAAAAAAAGAGGTAATAATATAACAACTGCGCAAATGCACCCTTACTTTTTACACAAGCGAGTTGCTAGTTTAGTGGCGTAAGCAATTCTGACTACAACACATTTGGTGCCTAATTTGTCGTTGCCACTTTCATTGTCATTATCGAATCAGGTAATCAGAACATAAGGGTAATTTTTTGTCCCGAAATCCCCCCACGCCACAGCCAAAACCCTCATGTCAGTAAAAGTGGTATGCTTTAATAAAGCACCGTGAGTTACGGGAACTCTATCGTGCAAACGGCTTTAAATGATCTCGTTTTACTACAGAGCTAATTCTTTTATTTTTGTCAACCTGCTTGCATTTTTCTTTTATTATGGCAGAAATGTGACGAAATGGAAGAGAGTAAACCTTTACCGTCCTTCAACGTAGAAGCAGGTATTAATTGGAAAGTTTGTTTTTAATTAAACTCAACAAATTAAAATTGCCAACAGGACGAAATTTCAATTCATATTATTCTAAAAAAAGATTACATACTTGTGCGTTGTTGAATCGCTATCGCTATCAATGATGGTACCTCCTCTTTTTCTTCAACTGCGCTGAAGTCTTTCGTATCCAGGAATTAAAGAGAAAAGCCTATCTGTTAAGAATTACTGTTTCCTTATTATCAGTGAAAAATGAGTGGCTTCCTCATAAACTATGCAAGAGTATCTCTGTATAAGGAAACATCGTGCATAATAGATATTTCACCGCTGAACCTTTAGTTAGGGAAGTATGAGTTGCAACTAGCTGTGTATCGGATCTAGAGTATTTGTTTCAAAGGCAACAAAAACGTAAGTTACCATTGCCATTATATACACCGAAAACGAAGTCATTAAGTCATTGCTCTGTTCTATTAGTCCTAAATTCAAAATGTTGACCATTCAGTAAAGCCAAGATAGAACAATTATCAACTTCTGGTTGTGATGGTGCATGAAGTCACATCGACTGCATTACGCCGTATGACTATAATATTAATGTCTGGCAGAAAAGTTAAACGTAATGATTTCTTGAAAGTTTATAAATTTTGAAATGTATTGTGGAAAGCGAATGGAGACAGCACCAAATAAATGCGTTTGTTTAATTACATAAAACACGGTTGACCCCTTATCAATTTAAGAAAACTTATCTTCAGTGTTCAGAAAGCTCGTATTAAATGTTACTTTGACTAATTTTGTCACTTGAACAACTTTGTTACTTCTTTTAGCCTTGGATGCTTCAGGGTCTGGACGAAAGACCGCTGACAAACCGACAAATGTGCGAGGTATTTTTTTAACTCTGTGGTTATACAAAGCAAAACTACGATTATCTTTACGGAGATAAAATGAAATGGTTGTGTTTTAATTTGGTTCTTCTTACAATAGTGTGGTTTGAAACATATTTTGAGTTGCCAAAAGATATCATGTTTCTGTTGGCGACAGGCTAGGTTGCAGCTTGGTACATTAGATATTTAGGGAAAAACCTTTGCGGAAAGCATTTTTTCGCGCAATGTAAATGGGGTATACAAATGATGCTGTTACTAAACACTATAGCAACAGTGCAGCCTCTTAGAAACACCCTTAATTTTGGCTTAATGTGCCTGTAATTCAAAAAGGAGTTCGTAGACCCCCATTTTTTTGTTATTGAATTTAAATCAGCAAATCAAGATTCATCTTTCTGCAAAGTTTTAAAAATATCGGTACGTAGTTTCAGAGCCACCTTAATTATTCGATAATTTAAAGTGGCTCTGAACGCTATGTACCGATTTTTTTTAAACTTTACAGAAAGACGAATCTTGATATGCTGATTTAAATTCAATAACAAAGGCACGTAAAGCCAAAATTAAGGGTGTTTCTAAGAGGCTGTACTGGAGCTATGTTAAGAGGTGAAATGGCATTTCAAACGTTTCACTGCGATGTGCTTGAATGTCCAATTTCACTTGTTTCAAACTTACGTACACTATCAGTTATGCCGATATAATATCCTTATAACTCAAAGTTAGCCTCTTTTAGTGTTCTGCTAGGACGCCAATTTTTTTGCATTCATACTTATGAAAATACCCAGTCTCTGGTCAGTCCTAGCGGCTTATGCCATACAGAAATGATGTTAAGTATGGCAAAAAAAATTTTTTTTCTTCAGCAGACCACAACTCTTCCAGAGGGTACGCAAGCCAAGACGATCACCACTTTGACCTCAATCGTCAGCCCCAACAAAGAATTCAGGGATCTCTGATAATTTATGACACGAGACAAACCAGGCCGCGATCTCCACCTATTAGTCTTTACCATGAAAACTACCAGCTGTGTAAATGGTAAACGAGAAATCTGGATTTGATATTCTGATATTCAAACCAGTATTACATTTTTAGGAGAATTTCTGTGGTATTTGTTTTTACAGGTGGAAGTCTAGTCGGGTATGCAGAACTGGGAGACTCTGTACTTTTGCCCACGGACATGAAGAACTGAAATCATGGATAAACCACTCGAAGGCAGATCAACCCGCGATGTCAAACACTGCAAAGGCAAAAGTAGAGGAATCGTCTGACGAAACTACTGAAAAGATTGATGACACTTTCCGAAGCGAGGTAGTTTAACCCTCGAACAACCTTTTATCTCTGCAGTGTCTTAAACTACTAGTGCCTGGAAAACTTCTTTTTGCCTATGGTTGATTTAACAAGCTTTTTTGTTTTTGCCACTATCGCAGTCGACGGAAAATGTTCAGTTCAAGGCACCATTTGATTACGTGTCACATATGAAAAACTGAGTCTGCAGTGTACTAATTTACCAACAGTTGAATCGCCGCAATTTAAAGAAAACACCGCTTTTCAGTTGCATCTCCTTTTAATCGCTTTTAACTCAAACGACTGGTGCACAATATACATCTCCGGTCTATTGCAACTGATGGTTTACATCAATTTCTCTAAATCACACCATCGAAAAGCAAACATATTCAGTGTAAGGCTAATTACTGTTTTAAAGAGTCCATAATTTAAAATTTGCTATTTTGCTTTTCGTTGCTCACCAGATGGTTTACAGTCTTCCTGGTGTGCAGGTTACAACTGATAAACCCTCTGCTGTGCAGATCGTCCCTCGTGACGATGAGGTTCGTCACACCTATGAATGGGAATTTACTATCAAATTTGAGGTAATTGAACTTAAATGGCAGAGTAATTATAGGTATATTTTATGGCACGCGAATCCGTCAGTTACCAGTACGTACTATTAATGTCTTAAAAGCAATTGAGAGCATTAACGTAGCTTTCAAAATCAAAACAAACGTGTGGTTTTTAGTAGCTTCTATTGCACTGTTGTTTATTCGTCGGAACATCAAACACAAATATGTACCACAATGCCAACACGAACTACCGTAGAGTTCCGAATGTAGCGGCTACCGTTAGAAAGCCTCAGAGACCGCAAATTAATAAATTGTAGCCCAGTTTTCATTGTTTCAATTCGTCCCTGTGTGATCGCGTTATCCGGATTTTATTGGTTTGCAGTCACACCATTTTTAGTTTAATACAGTTTCTAAATATATTACAGTCTGACGTGCTTTGTTGCGATTGGTCATTAACGATCACGCTATCTGTATCTGTATCTGTATCCGGATGGCTGAGCGGAATCAGTATGCTGAGTGGATCACTATCGGGCACACCATTCTGTATACTATTACTAACCCTGATTAACTCTCCCGTGTAGTCATTCTTATTTTCCCCCCATATACTCACTCGTGTGTCCTTTCATATATTCAAGCTCTGAACATGCTCGTGTTCCCAACCTGAATGACTAACGGCACACCTTGCTTTCATCCATTTACCAACCCATTTGACTCCCAAACATTCTCCATTGTGCCCTTTCATTTCACTACAGTATTGACTTCACCCACGGTCCATCATACCCATATATTCATCTCTCTTACTGTGATGCGTGATTACACATTAACTCACTCGGAATCCCAAATCTCGAGAGCCCTATGGTGTACACATTCATGTGCCAGACAACGCAATCGTCATCTAATCTTTCATGTTTATTTATTTATGTACACTCCAAGAAGACAGCATACGAAGAGACTCCTGAAAAGATTTTCCTGTTCGAATTCGAAGCACTGTGTACGAAGCTGCCACGAAATAAATACTTGTTCCAGCGGTACTTCAGACTTTACAAATGGTGTTATTTTAGACTGGACCCCTACTTTTGGGAATCCGTTTCTTTTCGTATGGAATTTTACTTCCAAGAATTAGCTGAAAGGTCCGAAAATGAACGTTTCTTTCGAGGTACCGCTACTTACGGATCTCTAATGTACTTCTCCAGCTTTCACGCTTTTATCGCTGACCAAAAAGGATACCAAAAGTTAAAACTAAAGTTATCTTTAAGGCATAAAATGTGCTGCGACTACCCTTATAAACACCTGAAAGGGTTCATTTGAAGCTTGGTATCTTCGTTCAAATTGCGTGTTTGCACTGAATGGCTTGAAACGTCTTCAGTATCAAAACAACTGGGAAACTAACTACATTTGCTTTATTCGAACGATGATCACATTAGTCAGTTAAATTCATGTTTGTCTTGATTATATCTGGCTCTCACAGCTTTGGCTGTCAGTTTCTGTTCTAAGTGTTTCGGATAATTCGATATTGCTCCCCAAGTGCAACCCGGTGCTTAAATTATCCGGCAGTCGTAACCGTCTTCTTTCGAACTGCATCATTCAAATGTTCACATGGCTAAAATCGATTTTCAAACTAAATGGCAGATTTTCTTCCAGTGTTACCCCAGCGCTGCCATTTCTGCCAATGAATGGCAAATAACTCTTTAAAGGATTACTTTTAGCTTTTCTCGGGTTTTAGGTAAATAGTTACTTACTTGTATTTACATGTGTTATAGATTGGGGAAGTTGGCATGTTGAAGCAAATTGATCTCACTCATGGCTATCATGACTGCTATCAACTGACAAGAATCAGAGGCTTTCTAAACGACATAGAGATGTTTTCAAGAGAGCCACAAGACTGCCGGACATTCATCCTCCCCACCGATCCTGATGCGAAATCAGGTCAAATGAAAATTGACGTTTCCGTTTCTTTTAAAACTCCAGCGTCAGCATCCAATCACACGTTTACTCAGTGTCTAAAGTTTGATTTTGGAAGGAAACCTTACTTATTACATGGCTTAAACGTAGACGTGGCAAGTAAGGAGTCGTTAGGCGCGATTTTGACAACACGACAAGATGTCCAACTGGATCCCTCGGTGTGGACAGAGAGTTCGGTGGAAGTTATAGCATGGACGGGGTCTACAGAAATGGGTAATCGAGATGGAATGCTGCCAAATCGTTACCAACTACCAGCCAGGATTGAGAACGTGGTTTCCGCTCAAGTGATAGAAGCAAGTATAACGGCAAAGAACTATAAGAGAGTCATGCATCAGTTGCTGTTTACTGAAGAACTCTTCATGAAAAAAGCACTTTCAAGGTAAGTGTCAGATATTATTCTAAGATCAAGGGGTATTTTAAGTTTAAACGGTATGCCGATTCTACTAATAAAAGTGGTTTAACCTATTCTATATCTGTTATTCACGTTATAATTCTGTATGACAAGCATATTTTATATTTTTTCTAAAGTTTTTTCCTGCCATACTTCTTTATCCCTTTTTTTACCGAGCAGTAGACAGAGAATTCAGAAAAAAAAAGCAGTTGAGGTGATTTGCCATCCATTTTAGCCACTTCTGGGATGAAGTCCCGGACACCTTTTTTTTTCTATACCAGAAAATAACAACAACAACAAAAATGCGACAAGATTGAAGGGAATTTGGGCAATGCGATTCTTATCATGTTTTACTCGAAATGTGAGTTAAAAGAAATCTAATTAAAAAAAAACGAACCAACCAAATAAACAAACTGATTATAACAGCCGCACAGGTGTACGTTATACATGTAACTGTTGTGAAAAAAGAAAACAAAATGTAATTTCGTCACTGATGTTAACCTCTCGATCAGTAGTGTGTTACGGGTTTGATACGATATTATGTAGGATGGTGGTAAAAATGTGCGCTTTTCTATTGAAAGGTTTGTCGTTCGTAAGGTACCTCTGGATTGTCGGCAGAGTGTATTTTTGGGGAAAGAACTGGAATGGTTTTTGCTGCGAATGGAGAGCTATTTGGCGTTCTCACACTCCAGGATAATGGAACTCCTCAACCTGATGATGCTGCTCGTCGCCTCCTCATTAGAAATGTGCAGACAGCTTGGCTTCAATTGGCTGAAAGTAGCTATCACAAGGTGTATGAGGCACTCATTGAAAAGGTTGATAACACAAGCATCGTGTTAAAGCTGTCATCTCAGATTTGCTCAGACCTGCAGTTGACTGACAACTGCCAAATCTCAGCGAATGTACAGTTCCAACTCAGTAGACAACCTCTTTGTCAATGGCACGCAGCAATCGACAGATTGGGCCCCACCCAGCGAAGTTTACTCTTTCCAGAACAAAATGCTTCCCAAGCGTTACATGAGGTGGCGTAACTCTACTTAGTCGAAAATATTAGCTGACATTTAATGTTTACATTCATTACAATTTAACTCTTGAAATCTTGACTTTTCGCTACAACATGTATCTCTCATCAGTTTCGCATCTTGTAATGAAAACTGCATGGCCGGAAGCAATATTATAGGACATTAAAAACACTTCTGCAGTGTATATTTATAAAGTCGTTGATAGGATTTTTTTTTTCATTCCTGCTTCCACGCTTTTGTTTTATTCAAAAAAGGTGGAACCTTAATTAAGTTTTGAAGATACAGTTAGCGAATGAATAAATCTTCCTTAAACATGGCTATTCTGCAGTAACAATTAACACAAATTCTTTTGCCCTTAGCTTTTGACTCGACTTTATTTTGGCTTGAGATTGAATTTTGCTTTTGTAAAAAAATGTAATTGCTGCTTTTCAGACTAAAACTCTTAATCTTGGATTATCGTTAATCCACTTTCGTTTTCATTTTATACTGACTTTTATGATTGTTGTTGCCATTTTAAGAAAAGAAAAATAATTGTTTATGTTGAAATTTTGGAAGCAAGAACAAAAATTAGTTCTAACGAGCACCATCACGAACAAACCTACTCTTCAATTGATGCGCTCTATATCGACCGAGTTACTTTAATAGAGAATCACGATGTCCGTGTGAATGCGTTATCACTTTTTTTCTATTTTGCTTTTACATTCCAGCAACTGCACTTACGAAATTGTTCGACCATGGATCCCGGCCAAAGAAAAGTCGTCTGTCGAATTTTGGCGGCTGATACTAATGCGCCACCACTTGTGGTTTTTGGTCCGTTTGGCACTGGCAAGACGTTCACTTTGCATCAGACAATCCGTGAGTTGGTAACAAGGAGTCATACACGCATTTTACTCTGTACACACACAAACAGTGCAGCGGACTTGCATGTTCAGCTGCTACACAAGTACTTGACAACGCAGAATGGTCTAAAGGCAGCAAAACCATTGAGGATTTACCATACATGGAGAAGGTTAGTAGACTTTGGAAGGATGCATGTTTATTGATGAAAGAGGTAGCGTTATTGTTAAGATCAGACTCAAACATCGAGGAAATCTGACAGAGGGGTGCCAGGATAATTTCAACCTCGTTTAACTTGGCAATATGAATGAGACCAGCCATCTTAATGAAGTCCATCAATACCACGATTTGCGTTTTACTGTAAACCCATACCTGAGTGGAAAAGAGGGTTTTTTTCACTGACAAATGGCAAGTACAAGTCCAATACATGTATTTCAACATTAATCGTTAATTGAAGGTTACTAATACTACAACACTATCTTTGGCGCAAATAGTATAACCAGAGAAGCATCAGTGGTTAAACAAACAAGATTTAATCTGAGCAAAAACAACCACTCTGTAGGTGCGTTTTACATTTTGGTGCATTTCTTTGCCATCCTCTGCAAGAGAACTACGTGAAATCACCTAATTTTAGATATTGGCGAGAACGTGAGCACATGATGCCAAATTTTTCTTTCTTTTTCTTTACTTTAACGTCGTTCATAGAAATTTAGTTCCTGGATTGTTGAACAAATTCGAATAATCGCGAAGGTGCTACAATAACGAGAAGTGACGTTTTCGTTTTTTGAAATGACGTTTTCGTTGTTGTCGCCGTCCTCGTTTCTTAAACTCCCTCTGAATTGTTTCTTTTTTTTTCTACCGTGCTGTTACAGATTGGATACTGACTCTAGTGTTGCCAAGGAGTACGCGTTGATTGTAGACAACGCCTATGTGCTGCCTACGAGAGAAGATGTTATTAAGCGTCGAGTAGTGATAACCACATTGGCCACATCTCAACACCTGCTAAAACTTCATCTCAACCACGGCTTCTTCACGCACATCTTGATAGACGAGGCTGCCCAAGCCCTGGAACCTGAAGCATTAACACCGCTTGCTTTGGCCGGGCCAAACACCAAAGTTGTATTTACGGGAGATCATATGCAGGTGCAAAAAGGACTTAAATGTAAATGTAATGTAGGTCTTCTCAAACCAGTTAACGAGAATGTATATTTAGGAACATTTTATCGAATTGTTTTTCTGCAAGAAGATGTATAATATAGTAGCGTCTGGTGAGGTAGCTTGATTTAGGATACTCTGTAAAATTACTATCGATAGCTATATTCGGCGAAAGAGGGAGGTATGAAATTTGTATTACGATGAAAACCTGCAAAGTTCGCTGTCGGAAGGAACATTTGCAGCTGTACAGACGTCCTTTGCCAGAAATGTCTGGGTTTCTCTGCCTATAAGAAACGAAAAAGGAATTTTTTTTTATTTTGAACCATTAAAATCATCCATTAACTGGTCAGCACAAGAGAAATCATATGGCCACATTGAACACGAACACAGCACCCGACAAAATGTTCAGACGTGGTACTTCACCGATTAGTACAAACGAGTCATGTCACCCAATTGCACTGTACTTTTGAATAGCATTATTATCATAGTTAGGCTGATGAATTCAGTTTTTCCATGTGTGCTACTCTTTTTAAGGTGGTTCACACAAGTTTTCAGCATTTTTCAGCACTTGAATTTTGATGATTCATTACTACCAATCTTTGTACATAGTTACCTTTATAGTGGTATCAAAAATACCAAATCATTGGTAAAAAAGTTATGAAAATTTTTTGGACATAATAGGTTACCGCTGCAACACTATAAGCTGTTTAAAATACCCCAAATTTTAGCTTTAAGCGCCAATAGCTCAAAAGCGAACTCGGTGATCCCACCTTTCATTGTTGGGAAATAATCACCATAATAAAATACAACTTTTTACACAGTTAAAAATTTCATAGAAGCGGATTCAGAGCCACCTTAAATTTTCGAAAATGGCCCTGAATCGGCTTCTACGACTTTTTTGACTTTGCAAAAATAAGGATCTTGTCGCGCGGGTCACTTTTCAACAATAGGAGTCACCGAGCTCGTTTTTGAGTTATTTTCGTCTAGAACTAAATGCTGTTGCTACGGTAACATGTTGCGTGGAAATCTGCCATGACATGTTCACTAATGATTGGGTATTTTTTGATACCACTATAAAGGTAATAGCTTTTAAAGATTCGTAGTGATGATCCATCAAACTGCAAGAGCTAGAAAGTGCCAGAAACCGGTGTCAGCCACCTAGAATCACTAGCTCCGTATAGGCCTTAAATTATCAGTGTTCATAGGTTTTTGAATTAACATTCTTTTGATACATTTTTCAGATGAAGCCTGAAGTATATTCGAATTTGGCACGAGAATGGGGATTGCAACGTTCACTTCCCGAGAGGCTTTTTGATCACTACAGCCAAACAGCAGTTGGCCATGGTTTTGATCGAAATGTGATGTTCCTAACAAGGAATTACCGATGTCATCCAGATATCCTTCAGTTTCCTTCCGACAACTTCTATGGTAAAGGGCTTATTGCCTGTGGCGAGGAAGCGGCACACCCAAAGTTTGGGCCATTGCTCTTCTTTTCTGCAATTGGAGTGGAAGTAGCGATGCAAAATTCCTACATTAATATAGCTGAAGCCAATGAAGCTGTAAAGAGAGTAAAGGAACTTTCTGACGACTGGCCAGTGGAATGGGGTGAAAAAGATCTTTCCAAGATTGGTGTCATATCCGCCTACATGACCCAGGTAATCTGACATGTCTGACGATTACACCATCCAAATATAGTATTTACTTACAGTCCATGTTGTTCAAAGTACAACAACTCATTCCACAAAGAGGTCGCCTTATATTGAAAGGTCCTTTGGCCGCTAGCGGTGCGGAAGAATGGTATGTTCAAAAGTTGAGCGTTCTGGTATTCCTTGTCGAGACGGCGGATTTTCTGACGAGCTTAGATGTCAAATAGTCCGGAGCACATCTCGTCATGCACTTAAAAACCAGAACAGCAAAACGAAAATAAAGTTGTTCTCTGATTGGTAGCCAGCGCAAGTCTTTTAGCAAAGGAGTTGTGTGATCGAATTTTTTAGCGCCGCACAAAATGCGACAAGCGAAATTCTTTACTGCTTGAAGCTTGTTCAGATTAGCTTGAGTAGTATTGCTCCAAACAGAAGAGCAATAGAATAATTTGCTAAACACTAGGGCATTTATAATAATAATTAAGGCGCGTTTATCAAAAATATGCTTAACACGGTTAATTTGGCCTAATCGTGACATGCATGAGGATACAGTAGAAACAATATGCTCATTATATGTTAAATTAGAGTCCAGTGTGACGCCAAGGTCTCATGCAGCCTAAACGGGCTCGAGTTCCTTCCCCAATAGAAATAGTCTAAAGTCGCTAAACTTAGCAGTCATTTGCCGGCTGCCGAATATCACTAGGTTTGTTTTATCTGGGTTGAGTAAAAGCTGATTATCAAAGCGCCAATTCCGAATACTTAACAAGTCCTCATTCATCTTTGCTATCGCTTCGTGCTGATCGTGGAGTTGAAATGACATGAGTAGTTTGGTATCGTCGACGTCACACTGCGATGAACAATTTTCTGGCACAGAAGGGAGGTCATTATCATAGATGTTAAAGAGTAATGGGCCAAGAATGCTCCCTTGTGGAACGCCAGAGCTAACAGGTAGTTTGGTCGACAGAGTTGTATTTATTCGCACAAATTGGTATCGCGAGGTTAAGTAACTTCCGAACCATTGTCATCAAGTCACGCCAGTTCTTCACCGCTGCATATCTTAGCCGCTTTCTATCTAACGTATTTTTTTCACTGAACATTATCCTAAGCAAAATCTGACAACTTCCCACACCATACAAAGGCCTTATTGACGATATCAACAACAGACAAACAATAGCCAAACCGACCAACTTTGCTAACAATACACCTACAAACATTTGACTAACAAAAAACATTTGACATCACTGTCTGCAGTCTTCACAACCAATAACAACACGGCTTAGCTGACAGACGACCAATATCATCATGACTTCGTTGACCAATCAGATCAACGACCAGAGTATTTGTACCATCTACTGACGTAAAACAAATGACTTGACTCTGATGATGACTTCCGAGGAGTTTGTCGAAACGTCAATGCCACCACAAAGAGGACGGACGATCGTACCTCACTTAGAAATGATTATCCTAAATATGTGATAGAAATTTACAGATGAATAGTTACACCATCCACTTCTACCCAAAAAATAATTTGGATAACTACAGAAACCTATAAATCTGTCGCATCCGCTTGTCCAGGGCATTTTCTCTCAATTCTTATGTCTTTTAGGTCCAAACAATTCGAAGGTTGCTGAGGAGAGAAGGTGGTGAGTTAGGGAGTGTCACAGTGGAGAGCATTTATAATGTACAAGGTGTGCCATTGAATAACCAAGGTTATGTTGTATGATCGCTTTTTTCCCCTTTTTGTCTAAGTTGCCAACAAGCCTTCAAGAAAGCATTCAGGGATTCCAAAATGTTGTGGAGACATGGAAGAGTTATCTCGCTTTCGGTGGTTTCCTTCTCCTGTGTCATCAAGTATGACTTTTTAGTTAGTTTTTTTTTCTTTTTAGTTTCACGCCAGCTCCTAATGTAAGCCCAAAAGATGAAAACGGTTTACTTTTCTAAAAGATCTATTTCGGTTTGATTTGAACAAGGTTGTTGGGATCTTGTTACAGAAGACCTTTATGGTGGTGATCAGACCTGAAGAATAGTTTTCGCAATCCTTTAATCACTCCTAAAATGTATCATAGTTGTTAAGGCAGGGATTCATTACCCAGTCTCTACGTTGGCACAATGATTCCCCTTGTCAAGGTATTTACCAAACATTTTTTCTGTTTGCTGCTTAAAGGAAAGGAATTTCAAGCCGTATTTATTAGCACAGTACGTACATCCCTAACCTGCCGAGACTTCAACTCGAGTGGTGCAACATCTAACGCTGACTGGCAGCACTACTGGGAGTTCTTATCTGACCCCACACTCTTAAACACCGCCATAACTAGAGCAAAGTCCTTAGTAGCCGTTGTTGGAGACCCCGTTTCCTTATGTACGGTTGGTGATTGTAGAGGCAACTGGCGAGACTACATTAAGAGATGTAGCGACCGTAAAGCTTTGCATGGTACGTCGTATCAAGAACTAAACAGACAAATAAATGCATCTCTCTCAAAGATTTTTTTAAATCCCCTAGCAGTTAATTTTGTTCCAAAATCAGAGGTGGACGCTAGAAAACAGGAAAGTGAGTTTGCAGACGAACGCGCTAATCAGCAGGACAAATTCAAACGAGACTCTTCAGGGTTTGATGGGCCGAAAGGTACAGAACAAGAGTGCTCCGCCGCTTTTGGAGCAGAATGCCGCAAAAACTTGATGACCACCAACAAGAACGGACATGAGACGTTAAAAAAGGACTTAGGGCAGGAAGAATCTTCGGAAGAAGGTGAAAACGACGAGGATGAAGATAGTCAATCTCTAAGCGATTCCATTGAAAATGAAGAGTCGGAAAGAGGATTTCAGGATGCGGACAACTCCGAGCCGTGCGATCAGGAAGACATCAATGAAGTCCAGGAAGCCTCTGCATTTTTTGATGAATTTCGTCGTGAAAGTTTTGAAGATGAAACTGTATTTCCCAGGTACATGGATAAGATAATCGAGGCTCTGGAGGAGAAGTGCAAAGAGAACAAGAAAAGCGATGCAGCATTTCCTTCTTTGCAGGCAGCTAAGGTATCAAGGAGAAAAAGGGTAAAAAAGGGTGCGGAGAAGCGTGCTCAACTCCCGCCTCGGGAGGAAAAGCCAAGCTTATCGAGAAATCCTTCTTCGGCAGACTACCAAATCATCCATATCAATGGACGCAAGGTAGCTCGGCTTGTGAACCTCGAGTTTCAACATAGCCATTCTTCTAGAGTTCAAAGGCTTACAACAACTTCAAGGCAACATGATTACCTTGACACGGAGATATTACAGAGCCTTTTGCGCGAAGATCCGGAGAAACATCTTCCTTGTACGCTACGCCTCAATTCCGAGAACTTTCGATCGGCATACGGTGTGGTGTCAGACACGAAGACACCCGACATTAAAATCAAGGGCAGAGTCCGTGGAGTTTTTGATATGGATCGTGTTGTCATCGAAAAGATCCTTTGTAAGCCTTCATCCAAGGATGACGCTCTTCGCTCACAGGGAAAAGTTCTTGGTGAGTTACTTACGTTACTTTCCCTTAAGATCCGAAAATAAAAGTAAATGATAGAAACATATCTTTTATGTTAAACGATATTTTGACACCAGTAGGTTTACTAACTTTACTGAAATTAAATGTTTTATCTTGATGCGGAATTATTCAAAGTATTGAGAAGTCAAAGTTCACTTAATAAATCAATTATTTTGACTGGATGGCCGATGTGAGATTTGTACGATTAAAATGGCTAAAACACCTCTTTTTTTGTAAGGTTCATACATACTGAGTGTGGTTTCATTGCATTTTCACTACATCTATAGGTGTGTTGAATCACATCATTGGTCCCCATGAACGCCAATACGTGTGCAGAGTGGACTACGAAAATCCAGAATTAATGCTTCCCATCAACAAATCGGTCTCTAAAATAGTGACACTGACTGCAAAAGATGTTAAAGGCATGCCTATCTACAAAAAGCTTCGCGATCGTGATGATGATAAATTACGGGTGGAAGTGATGGATTTCGCAGAATTCCGCAGTGAAAAGTTCCTATTTCTGGTCCAGTATTTACAGTGGAGGTCAGACTGCACATACCCTCTGGGTATCATTATAGGAAAACTGCCACAAAAGTATACTTTCGATTCCAGCATGGAAATTTTGTTTGCTGAGCATGGGATCAGAAAGTCGTTCGACAAGGAAAGCATACAAGAAGTTCGCAGAAAGTTTCCATTGGAGTGGTCAGTACCGGAGCAGGAGTATCAGAATCGAGAGAGAATTGACGGTGCGTTCACGGTTGACCCTGAAAGCTCTAAAGATCTCGATGATGCTCTTACTGTGGAACAGCTTTCAGAATCTGTATATCGGGTAGGGGTTCACGTCGCAGACGTCAGCTATTTTGTGGAGGAAGGGACCTCACTGGACAAGGAAGCCTTCTTTCGCTGCACTTCCTACTACCCCGGTGACGGCTATGAAAGTGTACCAATGCTACCTCCAGAGCTGAGTGAAAACCACTGCAGTCTTCTCCCTGAGAAAGACCGTTTGTCCCTATCAGTGTTTATGGACCTGTCAAAGGAAGGAGAGCTCTTTGGTCAGCCCAAAATGAAACGCACTATCGTCAGGTCGTGCTGCAAGCTCAGTTACAAGGACGCCCAGAAGATAATCAATGGAGAGAACTGTCCAATCCAGCAGATACCAAACGACACTGTGAGAAATATTCAAGCCCTGAGTTTACTTGCGCAAAGGAGACGAGTGTTGCGGCTGAGCCATGCTGCATTTGATCATTGGTCTAACAGTGATTATGATCCTGAAAGCTTTGAAGCCCACGAGATGGTGGAGGAAATGATGATTCTTGCCAATGAAGAAATAGCAAAATTCATTTGCACAGAAATTCCAGATTTAGCGCCGTTGCGAACTCAGCTTCCTCCAAAAGATCACAGACTGAGCGACTGGGTACAACAATACGGACAATACATGCCGTACTCGCTGTTTCTTAAGGGCTTTTATAAAGATGAAACCCTCACAAAGATTGCCAAAGACGGTAGAATTTCTAATGCGAGAGAATTCAAGGTGCAAAAGTCGATTTGGTCTGATCTCCTTGATGCTGAAATGACAGAAAACCACTCAAGGCTGCAGTTTTTGATTTGCAACGAGAGCCATCATCCTCAGCTGGCCGTGGCAAATTCCCAGTTTCGAAGAATTCAGCCCAAAGCTCAGTACATCTGCAAAGAAGAGGAGACCGGGGAAAGCGTCTCTCACTTTTCTCTGGGAAAGCCTTGCTATACTCACTTTACGTCACCTATACGACGCTATGTAGATATCCAGGTACACCGACTTGTCTTAAATTCAATCTCGGAAGGCCCCATGACACAAGAGTTTCCGAAGGAAAAAGTGGCCAAAGTATGTCGCCGTTCCACTTTTGCCCAAGATAATTCCAGAAGGTTTGACAAAGCATGTCGTAAAGTCCATACGGCTGCAAAACTCAGGGTAAACAGTCGCAACGCTAAAGCTGTCATTGCCTTCATCGAAAAAGAAGCAATTACTCTGGAAATTTTAAACCAGGACTACAACCATCTCTCAACGCGACAGAAGAAGATTAAGCTTAGTAACCTAAATCCATTCGGCGTTAATCCAGATGTTTCAGAAATAGAATTTACGTGGAAGCAAAGAATTTATTTAGCGCCGAGGAAAGGCTTAGAAAGGGAATGCAGAAATGAAAAGGAGGAGATAAAAAAACTTTTATCTCAAGGATTGACTGAAAGAGAAGGAGTTGTCGACTTGCCAGGGAGGGATTGGCAGCAAATCTTAAAAACTCTTCTAGACGCAAACTTTGTGAAGCTCAGAGAATTGATTAGGAAGATCGATCGCCAAATTTCTCGTCAAACTAATCACAGCATCCCAAGCATTGAAAGATCAGACAAAGAGAACAATATGGGAGACTTTTATGAGAAAAGAATGGCTCTAAGGAAGTTTGACGTTGTCAACATTCAACTAACCGCGAGCATGACGCATGGCGTTCTTCATCCAGAAGTTCAGCTCTTCAAGGTCAATCCTAGTGTACATATTTGCATTGAGCATCGACAGCACGCAAGACGGTGTTTTGCAACGACGTCAAGGTCCCAAGCATCTCGGAAGAATTATTCTAGTATGGAAAGCTATGTCCAAGCCTGGCAGCCTGTACTTGCCATGGAATCCGCTACTGGAGCCGTGGACGAGAGCGACGAGTTTACCATATATGACCTAAAAGTGCACTGGGAAAAGTCCAATGAAGACATTGAAGGCTCCTTTAACCTTCCAAACGAATTCTGCTCAAAATATCAAATTGATTTCCATGAGGGAGATTTTGTTTGCATTCGCGTGAGAGAAGATCAGTATTTCACGGACACTAATTCTGGTTCCTCCGACAATGGCACTGAAGAAAGAAAGAACTCAGAGGTGAGTGCATGTACTTCATTCGCACAAATTCCGAAAGAACCAGTTTTTCTTGTTTTCTTTCACTTTGGTTTTTATCTTTCTTGTGTAATAAGTAAAAGCAATATAAACAAACAAGTGGAGTACGATATACCTGGCAGTGATCTTCAGATCGGCTGTCGTATGCTATCTGTATTCTGTGTGTGTGTGTGTGTGTTTTTTTTAGCTTCTATAAAATTGTCTTTTTTATGATGTTATTTTTGTAGCCCAACGTTACTCGCGGTTTCTCGCCGTACGTGGAGACCAATGCCAGTCATGAATACCGTAGTGACTGGTCAAGTTTCTGGGTAGGTCACTGTATCATACGGCAAATTAAGCCGTCAGTGAAGAACTCTGACAGCTTGGAAGTCAAATTGGACCTGCATCAATCATCATCAGACTTTCCCAAATATTTAATCAGCACAGGTGGCCATTGCAGTACCTTAAACGTTATTCACAGATCCCTAACACACAGGTAAAGAACTTTCCCCTATGACAGCCAACTTCATATCTTTGCGTGTGTATTCTATTTTTTTTTATTGCCAGTACTGGCAATGCAGATTCATACTTCCCAGGAGTAAAAGTGTGTTTTTTTTGTTGCATTGAAATAGCAGGCGTTTAGAAAAAATTCTTTTGAAGTGTGTTTTATTTTAATCTCTTGCGGGAAGGAGGGTAGGAGGGTTGTCAAACGTTTTGTTACTGACGATTTTTATTCTTTAATTTGTTGTATATGTGTCCTTATTCCTGTTTCTAAAGACGAATGCTCTCAGCTCTTTGCGTTGGGCTATCAACTGCATCCCATCTTGTACACGCCATCTGCATGGGATGTGATCCTCCTCAAGGTAAATGTTTGATACCGTGCATTAACATGCAGTACAAAATTGACATGTTGCATTGTAACTCTGACGGCTTGTAGTGTAGACATCTTCCAACATCAAACGTTCTTGTTTCCAACTGTACCTTCCTAGGGCTGGGAATCCTGAAGGAACTATTCCTCTCCGGATTGTGAATATTTATGTAAACTTATCGAGTATTTAATGTTCATGTGAGTGCGAATCGAAAGGCATGTTATACTGTATATGCCATAATTATATCTTAAACAGTCCACTACTAGGCCAGTAGAGGTCCTAGCTCATGGTGTGTGAGCGTCCTTTTTTAAGATTGAAACAATCTGCATTCGCATTCATATTGATAGCCAGGACACTAAGGTAATGTTGGTTTGCTGGTAAACGCTAAACGTCTTTGTACACTCTCACTACTAAACGGGTCGCGAAAAACAGGCAATTTTGATTGTTTTGCCAGGGTTCTTCAAAACCACGTAAACGGACCCTAAATAAAGAGATGTATGCCACAAAAGTGTCTTCTTGGAAAGCAGATCCTTTTCATTAAAGGAAGAACCAGAGGCATTTTAGAGTCAATTCTGTTAGTAAAGTGCCAATGTAAATGCAACTTTTATTGCTGTTTGATTGAAATGTTTCATAACAGGCAAGGGCTATTCCATATTCATTAAAAAAAAACACATGGTGGAAGACTGTCGTGAAAAACAAACCATTTTGTGGAATTAAAACAGAGCTGAGCTTGGCCACGACACATTTTGTTTTTGCACATCGGAAGTTTTCTGGTGTTCTTTATCTACAGATTTCCATTGATCCTTGACCAAGCAATCTTCATGCGTTTCGATCCATGTTGCTAGCAGTTTTTATTACTGAACTGGTCATCCTGTTATCGTCATCATCATCATCATCATCATCATCATCATCATCATCATCATCATTATTATTATAGCTGGAAACCCAACGTTTAAGTATTGAAGGCCTTGAATCATGTTGCCCTTGTGACTATCACGCAATTTGTTCCCTGTGTATTTAGAACCTGGTGACTGTATTGCTGCCTGCCTCCTGCGTCATTCACTGTAAAACATTTTGTTCTCTTCTGGTAGAAAACTTGGGAGAACCTCCATCTTCCAATCTTTCCATTGTGCAAAAGCATCCCAGGAGTGGATTTAAGCCTCTCAATCAGTATCAGGAAAAAGCGGTAAAGGATGCACTCGTCAAGCCTTTTACCCTTGTTCAGGGTCCTCCTGGTGAGTGAAAAAGCAACCTGATCATATCACTAGCCTAGCTCGACCTAGGAGATGAACCTTAGGGGGAATGGGGCTCCTTTCGATGTGGTCAGGTCAGAGAGAGAATTCTCCCTTGCCAGAGAAACCCCATAAAATCACCTACGATAAGTGAACTTTAATTCTATTATGAATTTTATGAATTATGAAGCATTTTCCTTGGCCACTTGACTCAAATCGATATCAACCGTAGATAAATTATGATACCAAATAGGGTAACGTTACCTCACATGCGCGTCCTCACACATAGATTGGTCTGCCTTTGTTTGCAGCAGTACCTCCGGTCTGCGATTCAGATCAGCGCATTAAGCCCCAATCAGAACATTCGAATGCTCTATCCCAAGGAAACTTGTGACTATATAACTTTCCTATGAAGTTTCGTAATCGATTGATATCAAGTAATGTCAATTTTCCGTTGCATGAAAAATTTTTTTCGATGATATTTTTAACCGACACGTCAATACTAATTGGTCCAATTTGGATTGGTGATTCTGATTTAACCATCAAGATTGAACAAGTCAACCACAGTTCCGTCGCAAATCTCATTTACTGTCTCACTGTCTTTTTAAAGGTACTGGCAAGACTGTAACAGGTGTCCACATGGCATACTGGTTCACGAAACGAAACATACAGTCACAGTCACAAGACGAAGAATCTTCCGACTTTGATGTCCTAAACTGTGCACCAAATCTTAAAGCACAACCTCAAGTCATTTACTGTGGTCCTTCCAACAAGTCCGTGGACGTAGTAGCTAGTTAGTATTAAGCAACTGTTATCAGATCTACTTGGGATATAGCTCCAGAACATTTGACGTAGTCAAGGCAAAGATTCCTAGGACCTCTCGTATGGCCTAATTTGCATTCTTGAACAACATCCTGCCAAGTTATGTTTGTTCGAAAGCTGTTTTGCATCCATAGAAAACTGATGCAAAAGGAAAACGGGTCTGTAACTGAATCGACATAGATTAATTACTTCCGGTTTCTCGTCATCAGATAATAGCTGGTAAACGGTTTCAATACAAATCAAAGCACGTCTAATGTCAAGTTCGAATTCACTGTAGCCTTAGTTGTTCTCAACTCTCGCATTTCTTCCCTGTAAGGTAAAATGTTGCAGATCCCCGACATCAAGATTCTCCGCGTCTATGGTGATCGCAAGGAAGAAGCGGAGTTTCCCATCCCAAACAAGCGCAAACCTCTGAAACGCTCAACTGACGACGATTTTCAAATAGCAGATGACGGGCTGAAGGCTGTCTCTTTACATCACGTGATCCGAGGAGAAAGGTGTCCGTACGCTTCTGATTTACGAGAGTATGAGCTTAAATTTGAAGAAGACCGAAAGAACGAAATAAGAACGACAGACTCTGAAGTGGAGAATTACTGCAAAGTAAGACCTCATTTGACTTAACCCAGTCTAGCGATTCAACTTCATGTACCTGAACGCAATAGATGTATCTTTGTATATTTGAAAATGCATTTTGGGTAACATGCGAAACGTCAAGTCGTTTTTGATAGGGTGATTTATTTTCGCTGTTTGTGTTGCATTCTTGATTAATCCTAGAAGGCCTAAAATCAAGAGATTGTGTGACATGTACGTCATTAATGACACACACAAAAATTCATCAGATTCATGGCTAAAATCAAAGATTTATTCTCGCCATTAGCTACTTATGGATGACCCACCCACTGTGATTAACTATTCTCAAATGTAGTTGTAGTAGTTACCGTGAAGTCATTATATCAATTCCACTGATTACTCTCTTGACACGATAGCAATGTGAACACTATCTGTGCTGGCCTAGCAGCAAATAACTGGTATATCATAAACAATTTGGAATATTTGGCCTTCATTTCTAGGTCTTCCTAGGGCTTCTCACCCAGCTTATCAAATTAGAAACATGTCAGACGAGATGTAGGTACAGGAGGCTGGAAACTTTATAAAACCAATGTTAAACCCAATGTTTAATTTAGTTTGGTTTCTTGATTAAATAGCTAATTGGTGAAGCTGAAAAATGGGCGTTTCAGTCATCCGGAGTGCAGATTATTTTATGCACATGTGCAACAGCTGGCAGTTCCAGGATAATTCAGTACTGTAACAACATCAAGCAGTGCATTGTGGATGAATGTGGCATGTGCATGGAGCCCGAATCACTCGTACCGATCACGAGTTCAAGAGCTCGACAAGTGGTGCTGATTGGTGACCACAAACAGCTACAACCAGTCATTCAGGATCAACTTGCAAAGACGCTTGGTTTGAACATTTCTATGTTCGAAAGGCTTTCAAACCGAGCTATAATGCTTGAGTTACAGTACAGAATGGTAAGCTGAAATGATTACGTCTTTCGTTGAAAATTAGTGTAATGAAGCCTACTTCAAATATCAAGTGGAAATTTTGAGACAGAGTTCTTCAGAATTACTAATAAGATTGTCCTTGAGACTTCGTTGAAGTACTTTTAGTCAAACAACCAAATGAAACAGAAAACTGATTGCGTTTTGCCTTAAATATTGCTGGAACCTCTCTTTCTCATCAGTCAGTAGAGGGATGTTAAGTTTTCGGTGTAACCAATTGATTCGTCTAGAGGCTTCTTCGATTAAGTTCTCGCCAAACCCCATAACAACGGCTCACAATTGAGGGGGGGGGGGGGGGATCCTTTCATTTGTGTTCAATTTTTCTTCATGCCTTAATAGCATGGACACCTCAGTAGTAAATGTCAGGAAGGCCAAACTAGGCAACGCAAAGTATTTGAATTGCGATTAAGTGTGCCATTGTCACAGAACAGTATAAGTTGTCATTACATGCTTTCCAGTAAGAGTTTTCTGTATAACTTCCTCAGCACTATGGAATCTGCCAATTTCCTTCAACATATTTTTACGATAACAAACTGAAGACGGCTTCATCTGTGCCAAAATCTGACCCTCGCCTACAGTCCTTTTGGCCTACGCAAGAAAGCGCAACGCTTCCCATAGCATTCTGCCACGTCGAGGGGGAAGAGGAGGCCAGTGCCATTAAGACATCGCAGAGCAATGAACAGTCGCAAGCAAACATGAGTGAAGTGAGAAAAGTGGTAGGTTTGATAAACACTAAATTAGGAATTTACAATTTCTTGCTGCCTCTAAACTCTTCCCACTTTTTAAATTTTCACACAGTGATTAAAGTTAATCAGAGTATGCCTGTAGTAACCTATCATAACAGAGTGCAATGAAACCAAACGGGAGCTGGTTATTTTTAAAGTTGAAAATGTGATATTTCTGTTGAAGTTTAATATACGAAAGTGTTAAAATCACACGAAAAATATCATATATCTGAGCGGCGTTCGTCGCTCAAGATGTTATTCAAGTTGAGCGCTCTAGTACAAAGGAAAATGACATGTCACAGTATTTTGGGCTATACAACGTTTAAGTTAATAGTTCTTAATATTTGACCCATTTCAGAGACATGTGGCCAGATATTTGGTCTTGAAAATGAATGTAGACCCAGCCCGCGTTGTAGTCTTAACACCTTATAGAGAACAGCGAAGCAGGATAAGCAAAGCTTTGCAAGAGGTGTACCGGTGCAAGGATATCCTCGTTACAACAATCATTAAAAGCCAAGGTAAAATGATAATTATCTGGGACGACTAATTTTTGCTTTCCTCATAATATCAGCAATTCCATAACTGTTTTCCCTCAAGAATTAACCTATTTAGAGCACTCAAAATGGACGACAGTGTACAGCCAAATAAAAACAAATCCGCTCAAACGGCAAGTATGCATTAATGATGATTAGTAAGATACACCTGAATTATTGTTCCCTTTTCGATACAAGACAACACTGAAGTTAATTAAAAACAACGACAACAACAACAACAAAAATTAAAAATCGCAAATTACCTTGCCTTTGTCGTCCATTGATCAGAGACTGGAAGCATCGACGGGTAGTGATCTAGTTAAAATATAATTTTGAATGCGAAGAAGACTGGAATTGTCAAAAACGTATTTCACATACAACACCTTGCCGTCTTCTTTTTTAAGTTACTTAAGCAATTATTACAGCAAGTCTGCTTGTCGCATAATTAGATAGCCTTTGCTAACCTTTCTTATTTTGTAATATTACGACAAGAGCACGCCTATTTTTTTGTTTCGTAGGAAGTGAATGGGATTACGTTATCTTATCCTTGGTTCGTTCCATGAAGACAGATGAATTCGACCCAGATCCCTCTCTAAGTTGGCTTCGCGAACATCTTGGATTTTTGACAGACGAACACCAAATAAACGTAGGGCTTACAAGAGCACGAAAAGGACTCTGTATTATTGGTAAGCACCATCAGCAAAATCTAATTTACAAAAGGGTATTTATCTCTCTTTTTACCATAACAAAAATATACAAGTCATTCAAGAGATCCCTTTCAAAGGCAAACAATTACCTTAGAAACTACGTTTTTCTTTCGCTTTCAGTTGTTAGATTAGTATTCCCCCCTTTTTTGTTGTCAACCCCATATCATCGTGAAACCCAAAACTCCTACCAAATCCCCGACATGATCATCCTTTCGACAATTGAGCCTTCCAATTAAGCCTGTCGTGGCAGTTGACAGTGCTTTAAATGGGACATGTTCTAAACGAGTAAGGGCCTGGGGACGAGGTTTTAAAATTTATCGATTGGAAAAAATAGTTTCCACTGCATGAAAGAGCATCTCGAAAATGGTCACCTAACCAACTTTGACGCTGTTTAGTTGAATTGACCTGAAACAAATGCGTTTGAAAATTGTGAAAATTAGAGACTTTGTATGGTTTGGAGGGACACACTTTCCGAAATAGACATTTGTATGGGTTTTTTTTTTTGTTTTAAATGCATGTTAGCTGGTGGCTTTTCAACCAAACATAGTCAAACGTGCTGAAACTGCTTATTTTGAGATACGTTTTCATGTAAGAATCGATTCAGTTCAATTTCTTTGATTTTCAATGAATTTTGGATTCGTTCCCAGGCCCTTATTCGTTTAGAACACGGCCAATTGCCCTTCACAAAACTGATAGCTGTTGGATCAGTGTTACTCCCTTTAATAGTGTAAAGATCAAACCGTTTTGAACACAAAACTTCCCTCGGAATGTGACTGTTAAGAGTTAGGATATTTCATATCCATCTTAGTTCAGTTGATGTCGTCTAACCAATGTCTAACAGAGCGTTTTTGACTGGTGCTGACGTATGACCTATAATTAAAAATATTTTTCAATAAAAAGCAGAAATCAGAAAGAGCGTTTCGACATCCATTTCCTGTGAAGTCCTTACGACATCAGCTTTCTTTATGACTTGTTAATATCGATATCGCAATTTGTCCACCCTAATATAACGGAGCTAATCGAGTCGAGTGGAACAATAACGCAGGTACATCCACGGTTCTTCGTCTGAAGGCATTCCGAATATCTTGCTTTTGCCAGCCAGATCCACGTCATTCGTCAATACCGCGATTCAGTTCGAATTCAGGTTTTCTCAGTAGAGGCCATCTCCTTGTAGAATAAAACATACTCCTGAATCCTAACAAAAATGTTCTTTTGTGAACTTTGCGTCCCATGTACACCAACTGAGTACCAGTTCCGTCTATCTTATCAACGGTACACAACACCTTCCCATTCTTTTTTTGTCTCCTCTAGGTAACAAGAACCTGATTAAACACCATCCTATGTGGGCAAAAATTGCTGCAGTTTTACGAAGAAAATCACTGCCTGGTGAATGAATCAGATTGGCCAACAAATTAAATATCTAGTGGCTTTGTTGCTTTCAGCAGACTAGGATGACTGACGCATTTACTAAAACTCGTAGGTGTTTTTCGCTGTTATAGGTTGCACTGATCAGTCTGAAAAATCTCTAAGAACAACAACACGATTATTAAGTAATAAGAACATATGGTTTTGCAGGTGTTTTTGCAACCTCGCCGAATACTGGACTCTAGCTTTACAGATTTAAATTGTAAAAGACCAAGTGGAAGCCCAGTTTCCAAATATTTTGCAACACAAACAGCCTCATAAAGGAAAAAAATGGGTATACTGCCGTTGAAATTAGGCCACTTCGTCTTCTCGGAGTGAAAATGTAAAGCTTGTGGGATATGGTTGGAGTGACAAGGATGCCTTACAAATAAATGTGATCTAGTACTAGTGATTAGTGGTTTCAGCTTACCACATCACATTAATTTGTGAGATATCCCAGTTTTTCTTCTGCACTTATCCAACACTTACTCTGCCAATGATTGTCCCGTTTCCAGGTTCCTTACCTTCGTGAAAAGCAAATCTATCTAGTATCTTCTCGAAGCATCGCTTACTACTTCCAAACGTTTGATAAAAACTGTTCAGGACAAATTAAAAACGCTCTTCTTGGCGGTTCACTGGCATGATAAGTAACCACCATACAGTGACTGATAATAACGTACGTTGCATAGGTACTGCAAATTTGACAGCAGGCAGCTGACGCATCATCACTGATGTCTTTAATTTTTATTCGTAGCATATGAACTTAAAGATTTAGGGAAAAGAGGAAACTAAAGTGTTTTGGACATTAAACTTTCGTTGTTTTCTGGCTAAAGATCTCCTGTTCCCAGGTGATAGATTTAATGCCCTTTGCATAGAAAACTTTACGCTTTAACAATTTTAATCTTTTAATCCGTTGGAATATTAATTCCAAACACGTTTTGGAGACGTGTCCTTACGACCGCACAGTACAAAAATTAGGACAAAAATATATAGATGATTTATGTATAAGTACCACTTTTTACCAATTTTGTCCCTTTTAAGGACTTGTCCAGTGATTTGACGTTGTAGTAGATGTTGCTCTACGATAAATTATGGCATAGTTATTATAAAGCTTTATAAGGTACGAAGTGGGATATCATATATTCCATTCGTATCCATATATATGGTGTATTTCAGATGCACACAGGTTTAGCCTGTTTGTGTGAAAATTCTTGTTATTCAACCCTGCTTAAACAGATTTTGTATGAGGTGAGTCATTATTAGCCAGCAAAGACAAAAGAATAGAATTTAGTGTTTTGTAAATATTTTTTTTCTTACTGCAGATGGTTTCGTCGGTATATAAATAAAACCTTTTTTTATAACATGAAGAGTTTCACATCTTTCTTGCCCGCGGAATGAAAGGCTTTTAAAGGGCAACTCAGTAAAATAGAATTTCGTGTTTTGTAAATATTTTTTCTGACTGCAGACGGTTACGTTGGTATATAAATAAAACCCTTTTTTATAACACGAAGAGTTTCACACGTTTCTTGCCCTCGGAATGAAAGACTTTTAAAGGGCAACTCAATAATATACCGTTTTACCTCAACGTGCATTTCTTGTTCTATCCTACCAGCGGTTTCCTTGTCCAGAGACTTGTGCTGAAAGTTTTTCTCATTTCAACTCTACCTTTCCTTTCCCCTTAACGGGAAATTAATGTTGTTTACTTTACGATATATTTTATTTTTGATAATTACAGTTTTTCTCCTATTACCCTTAGTTCGTATCTGTCCAAGAGTTGTTTCGCATCCTCTACTTAACCCTTTTCATACCAAGTGGGGGCTATTTATTTCACCAGATTTTGGGCAATAAATGGTCTGGGACTCTTAACTTTTTCATATATGGAGTTATTACAAAAATATCTGCTGTCTTGAAATACTGGGGACTCAGGTTTTAGTGTCACTTGATGCACCCGAGTGACTGTTGTTTGTGGAGTGAGATTGTCAGTTTCAGAGTGGTTTTCTGGGCCATTTTCCTCTGCAGACGCCCCCATACTGGCATCATTAAGTTAGAATGTGGGTAAAGGCAAGCCTTTGAAAGAAACCAGAGGTGATAGGCGGTTTCATGTTGACGGAGATGCCAAACACGCTCTATTGTGATGATGGTGGCTCAAAATGGAACCTGTCTCTCTTTTCTTTCTGCGAGTGGATTCCAGGACCTACCAAGACAGTATTTATCGTCAAATATGTGTGACGTTTGTAGGAAAAGGGTTAAGGGCCGTTTACATGGAGGGAGGACGATTCTACCACTAGGACGTTTTTAGAGGACGGACCATCCTAGCGCCATTTGTTTTTTTTGTTTGTTTGTTTGTTTGTTTTTTGTTTTGTTTTTTGTTTTGTTTTGTATTCTGTTAACATGCAAAAGGTTATACCTGGAGCTTTAGCGTTATGATCTTTCCAGCGCTAGGATGTCTCTGATCCTAGCACCATATAAGCTACCTTCGCACAGGCGATCCTAGTCCCTGGGCTCCTGCTAGTACTAGAGACTTGGCTTTACATTGCTTTTAATTTTCCGGTGTAAAATTTCTCCCACTATTTAACTGTCTTTACAGGGATTCGTTCTTAAGCCGCCCCACGTGTTCCTCCTTTTTGCAAATGAATATCTTACAACGACAGAAATATTCTTTACTTGCATGATGATGGCTTGCTGTGGTTCTAATTGAAAAATCCAGTTGCAAAGAGTTGCCAGTTCTTAAAGCTAGCAAGGAGAGTATAAGGGTCCAAGTTTAATGGGGTTTTTTGTTGTCGTCTACTATCCTGGCTTTCCTTCTCCGCTTTGCATAGCTACCCCGACCGAAATTTACTTGTATGATCATGGTTTGCTGTTGTTGCAATTGAAAACTCCAGTTGCAAAGAGCTGCTAGTTATTAAAGCTAGCAAGGAGAGTAGAAGGGCCTAAATTACATGATCTTTTGTTGTTGTTGTTGTTGTTGTTATCGTTCACCGTCTGGCTTTCCTTTTTCACCCTGTAACCACGCCCACCAAAATTTCTGCATGTAAACCGAACGTAAAGTTATTAAGTTTTGCGGAAGACGCGACATTTCCTTACATTCACCAGGCTGGTAACCAAAATTTTCTCAGGCTTCCAGCTCGTTCTTTTAGAACTGATGTAAGTAAAATCTAACCCTGAAGAAGGCTGGTTGGCCAGCCGAAATATTGTCAGTTTCAAATATATTACGTTGTATCAACCATGCACCAGTCTTTGGACTTCTTATCGTCTACTTTTCAAGTTTGGTTGATTAGATCTCCCATTGCCAATAATTCCGGTTACGCGCCTGCAGTAGGCACGCGGTTTCACAACAAAATACCTGTCGATTTTATAAGAAATGTATGGAAGGCGCGGAAATCATGAAATATTTTTTTCAATTTTCCGCACCGAGAGATTAATATCACAAGTGAAAGCAATCTGTTAAATATAAACAAGAATAAAGCGAGTGTAGAAAACACGTTCTTTTACTGTCTCTAGAAAACGAAGGTATATTCCATGCAAACCTCATAATTTAGGTGGCAAAAACGCGTTAGTCCGAAGCATCAACATAGCATTAATCTTTTCCAGAACTAGATAATCCGTTTGCCGGACCGGGCATCTGTAGTGGACCCTCTCAAATTTAAAAATTTGAAGCTCCGAGCGATTTTCCATCCCCGTCCATTTTCTGCCACAAAAGGTAAAAAATTGATAAACCAAAGTTCACGTTAAAACTGTAAAATCCATATATATCTTCGCTGTCTTTTGTCCTTTGTCCAAATTTCTTGCAAAAACCATCGTTTGCAAGCTTATTCTGCGGACTACTTTTCTTTTGGAAAATTATTTTCTTCAGCGGTTTCTGTATGGGCGAAACTTTAGTATATATAAACAACAAATTTTGTCCCTCCCGTCGCGGCGATATGAGCCCGCTTAAACAAGAAGAAGAGCATCGGTAAAAGCCACGTCACGTACGTCGAGCGGAATTGTCGTGACTGAAATAGTTGGCGATGTGTGAGAGGTAATGCACCTGTTAATGGTTTCCCCCAGGAAAAGGGGGAAGCTTGGGGCTACCCACGGGTTTGACATAAAATTGCCTCCCCTGGGTTTGGAATTTGACAAGGCTTTGTTGCCCCAAGGTCGAGAAGATTGTTCAACATTGGGTTGATGGGGATAGTAGAAGTACCTTACACGACGTAAAACCTACCTTCAAACCTGGCATTTTGGCGCGTTCGTAAAGATCGGTGGGCGTTCATAGGATTTTGAAAAGGTGATTGATGAGTTATTTACAATATTTTCCCGATCTTTTACGTTGTAACAGCTTTTCTTCTTTGCACTATCAGCCGATAGATCGCTTTTTCGCCTTCTGGCGTAAAATGAAGTAATTTTAATATGATTTGAACCACGTAAAATTTCCCAGTTTTGCTTGGTGTGGAAGCTTATGTATCTCAATGCAATCTGATTTTCTGTTTTCTTTCTTCTCTATGTTTAGTATTCGACAACATGAGAGCTGTAAAGATTAAAATGCAAGTAGTAATTTGAGTAAAGCAGTGGTAGCTGATTAACTGGTATTTTTCATGCCTTTGACAATAATTTTCAGTGTACAATATTACAATTAGAATCATTAAAAAGATTAATTGTAAAAATTATAATTAAATAAATAGAATAAAATAAAATAAAAATATAGACTATACTTTATATGATTTGTTTCCTAACAGTCTTGCCCCACGCTGTATGAAGGAATTCATGTTCCTATTCGCTCGTGGAATGGGAACTCGCACCCGTTGAGCCCTAAGGGAATACGATTGGGGTCTTGAAATTAGAAATTTACAGGAAAGCGTGTGCTGTGTGACTGTCCCTTCTTACATCCAGGGGCTCCACAGTCTCTCTGGCTAGACCTAAGATGTCTAAACAGCGATTTTGAATACGCTGTAGATCCTCAGCCAGATAGTTTGGAATGCCTCCCCAGATGGGTGATGCATATTCAAGAAGTGGACGAATCTTTGTTATATACGTAGTCAGTCCAACTTCGGTGGGTAAGTTGGCTTTGCGACATGCGCGCAAGAAGTAGGGACGCTTACTTGCTTTAGTTACAATTTCATCTATGTGTGTATTCCACTTTAAGTCTCTCTAAACATGCACTCCGAGTAACTTGAAAACTTCTACCCTCTCCAACTCTGATCGGACTACGGGCATGAATTGCTGAGATTTCTTAAAACTAATCCACATCTCTTTGGTCTTTTTGGCGTTTATCTCCATTTTGTTCCGCTCTGCCCACGCCTCCATTTTAACCATAACATCATGCATGTGACTTTCACTTCCGGTCGGCACCAGTTCGTATTGGGTGCAATCATCAGCGTACTTACAGGTATTGATTGAAACTCCCGGGGGATAGCAGTCATCAATATCGTTGATAAACACGTTAAACAGGGTAGGTGAAATGACCCCGCCTTGAGGAACTCCAGCTATAACCTCTCCACTACAAGAAACTACCCCTGGGAGCTTATAACCTGCAATGTCCTACCGGAGAGATAACTTTGAACCCAGTTCCAGAAACTGCAAGAGATATTCATGGTAGCTAGTTTCCCAACTAAAGTGGCGTGATCAACGAGATCAAACGCTTCGCGGAAATCCAAAAATAAGGCATGCACCCCACAAAATGGACTCGTTGGCTCAGTAGCATTGAACCAATCTTGGGTTATACTTGTGAGTGCCGTTACAGTTGAACGCTTTTCCTGAAATGCATGCTGGGTAGCGTCGATCTTCATGTTACTTCTATTCAACATGAGTTGGATTTTCTTAAGAACTTTCGCAGCTTGAGGAAGGACAGAGATTTGTCTGAAGTCGTTATTTATGTCTGTTGGATTACTAACTTTGGAAACTGGACTAATCAACGCGTGCTTGTATGCTGTTGGATACTTGCACTGCTGTATACTAGCGCAGATAATATCATGTAAAGCAGGCGCTATCGCTAATGGAACACGAAAATTTCGGTAATTCTGGAAATTCCGGCAAAGAGGGTGCACTCATAACGTATTGTCCGTTCCATTCGATTTCGAACCGGAAATCTCGAAAATTTTGATTGAATGGAAAGCGCCCTTTATTTCGATGAAACAGGATTTTCTTTGACCGTTCTTACAATGTAACTCCTCCAAACTTGAAACACAAATCTGCGTAAATTGTTATGGTATGCGAACTTTCTGTTCTCACGCGCAGTGTCTGTCAAGTCTATTTTTATTCAATGTTTACTTTGCGCTATTTTTGGCCGAAGAGTGAACATCATCTCGGCAACGTTTCTATCCAAATTATACACGTATTTCACTTCGGATGTCTCCTCGGAGTTTTTACTAGTGTTCCATCGAACGTTTATCAATTTATTTACTTCAAAGGCAATAAGCGATTTTCGAAGTTGGCCTCGTACATTCGATAAGCTACCATGTCCTGTTTGCGTGCTCGTGGTCTATGAGCGCGGGTTTGTCGAAACTTGTTCGATCAATCGCGCCAGCCTTGAATTCCTTACGCTTGCCAAGCGGGTACTGGCTAGCGACTACACTATTCGCCTACTTGTACACTGTGCATTTGCGTTGACAAATAGCCCGCTTTCTCAAAATTTTGATCGCTTTTGACGACAGTGTCCGCGATGAACCGCAGCGATCTTGATTCGTTGCGCTTATGAACGAGCACTCATATGAACGGTTTAAAATTTAACATCATAATTTTTACGTAGAAAAGACAACGCTGTGACCTCGAAAGAAACTGAATGTCTTTTCACCTTGTTTTTATTTTTTTATGCAGTATGCGATATTTCCTCGAGAAGTACACCGCGTCCTCAAAACCTAAATGACTTTTGACAGTATTTGTCACCGCGCTGTCCTTTAGCTTGAATTCGTTGTGTTGTTCGAATGGAAATTTTTGTAGTGTCTACATAAGTGTCCATACACAACAACTGCGTTCTTTCCTCAAGAACTCAGAAAGTCGAATCGCGTACTTGATGAATAACAATAGAGTGCTTCCCGCGAGAATCGAGTAACAAGGATCGAGTTGAGTTTCTAGTGAATCAAGTCTCGATTCTCGACTCGATACTCGATTCTCGCAAGGATCGAGTCGAGACTGTCAACTTACTTTTAACTGGTACTGTAGTTTAATTTCTCTTAACTGGCGGGTGTCACGCGTCATAAAGTTCAGTCTAACATACATGTAATTTCTCTTTCTGTCTATCTAGTTTAACCCATCTGAACTGGTGGGTGGCACGCCTCATACGGTTCAGTGTAACATACATGTAATCTCTCTTTCTGTATGTAGTTTAATTCCTCTGAACTGGCGGGTGGCACGCCTCATGCGCTTCAGTGTAACATACATGTAATCTCTCTCTCTCTCTCTCTCTCTCTCTCTCTCTCTCTCTCTCTCTCTCTCTCTCTCTCTCTCTCTCTCACTCTCTAGTTTAGCCCCTCTGAACTGGCGGGTGGCACGCCCCATACAGTTCAGTGTAACATACATGTAATCTCTCTTTCTCTCTCTCTAGTGTAATCCCTCTGAACTGGCGGGTGGCACGCCTCGTACAGTTCAGTGTAACATACACGTAATCTCTCTTTCTCTCTCTCTCTATAGTTTAATTCCTCTCTACTAGTGGGTGGCCAGCCTTATACGGTCCAGTGTAGCATACATGTAATCTCTCTTTCTCTCTGTCTAGTTTAATGCCTCTGAACTGGCGGGTAATAATAATAATAATAATAATAATAATAATAATAATTTATAACTTATATAGCGCATTTTCCATGTGTATATGATCAAATGCGCTTTACAAGCAGATGAAATTGGAATTTGGAAATGTTGGTTTTTGAGGAGAGGGGAAAACCGGAGAACCCGGAGAAAAACCTCTCGGAGCAGAGAAGAGAACCAACAACAAACTCAACCCACATATGACGTCGAGTCCGGAAATCGAACCCGGGCCACATTGATGGAAGGCGAGTGCTCTCATCACTGCGCCATCCCTGCTCCCCTGAGCAGTACGCCTCGTACAGTTCAGTGTAACATAAAACATTAGTAACTCCAATTGTGAATTATACCAGCAGCCGTTTGAAATGAAAATATAATTTTCCGGTGTTAATAAGAAACGATAATGCTAAGGGACATAAATTATACAAATTCTACCGCAATTGAAATAGAAAGGATACCTTTTTTCTTACCGTTAAATGTTCAGCTGCGATGAACTGGAAAGCTTGGCCCTGAAAAATTCACGGCCACTGAGGTTTTTAGCGTTTTTTCAGGTCGCTTTAGTACCAGTTTTTTTTTTTTTTTTTTTAAGAAAACGTTAACATTCTGCAATAAAATACATAGATATTGTGTGCACTTTATTTATCGACACACGCCTTGTGGTCCAGCTTTTGTTCACTTTTTAAAGACACTTTTTTGGGATTTTGTGTTCTGGCGTTTTCATCATGGTTTGTTTCCCTCTGTCTTTTGCAGAGACAATATGAACATTTTGCTGAGATTTCATGTGGTACTCCTTGTATATTTTACGAACATTACAACCACTTTTGATTTGTGTACATTTTATTAACATTTCATGCAGTTATTTTGGTTCGGTTTTTACGAAGATTTTATGGACATTTTATGTTCTTTATATTACAGGGTTGTTTCCTAGTGTTTTTTTGACAGCGAATACGTTAAGATTTTACAAGGATTTTTACAAACTTTTTGAAATCTCTGTAAATTTTGCTTACAATTTACACAGAAAACATGGAGATTACACAGACTATTAATGGGAGGCATTTTATAGGGTTCATAAAATCTCTGTAAGTGTGCACGTTTACAGACATTGCGATTTACAAAGGAAATGTGTACATTTTACAGAGATTTCACAAACTTTTTTGAAGTTTGTAAATGGGTCAAGTTTTCCAGCGAAACTTCGGGAATATTGCAAGAATTCTGCCATCTTGTGGAAAGAATCGAAGCGTGTGGCTAATTAATTGTAAATCTGATCTGCGGTTATTGAACTCATGTGTCTATATGTCAGCGGAATGCATGACCTAAACGAGAGACAAATAAGCGAGGGTAGTCTCAGAATATCCGTTGAGTGCAAGACGCTGGCAATTCTTGAACGTCTTTGCGAGGACTACCGCTGTGGTCACCTCAATGAAGTAGTTGAGAAACGCCTTTTAACAGATGATATCAGGGACAAATTTCATGTTGAGTCGGTGAAGTTATAGACAATTATTTTCAGTTGAAATAGAGGATTGCTTGGCTTGCAAGCTGTTCCTAACAGGTATCTAAAGTATATTCAGTTGACAACACATGTATGTTTCTTAAAGAAGCTACGTCTCGGTCTTTGGATTTTGAGAAGTTTAGTCTCAATTTTTCAAAACGGTCATTTGTAATCCGTTTAAATCTCCTCCATCCTTCACCATCCTCGCCATATTTGCATTTATTCTTGTCTCTTTGGTGCTTATCTTCACTGAAAAAATTGTTTCCATTTATGTAAATGGGTTTGTTTATTTCTCTAATAATGAAACAAACTATCCTGACCGAACTCCTTTAACTATTCTTAGGGTACTGTTTTCCTGTTACAAATAATAATAAACAAATAATAATAAAATTAAATAACATTACGACCTTGATTTTGCATCGTCGACTGTGGTCGTATTTGATTTGAACACAATGATGTTTATAAACTGCAACGCGCAGAGTCAATTTCCACCCGTTGAGAGTCATTATGATTTCTTTCATTCGCATGAAAACGTTAGTGTAAAGTTAGCAGTGACCAAGCTAGTGTGACTTGCTGAAGAGCTCACTGAGAAGCTTAGAGGTTGGTGCCACTTTTGACCTTCCATTTGAATGTACGAGATACCAGCAAATTAAAAACTTGAAAATGTATACTGACTAAGGGTAGAGAGTTAAACCTCATTGTTTTCCATTGAAATTCTGAATGATTTTGATAACCCGTAATCGGAGAAATTGAAACCTCTCATGTCCTATAACGCCCTTACTTCTATTTTTTCTGTATGAGCGACCTTTACGCTTTTGCGTTACTTACGTGCTCATTGTGTATGAAAAGGATTGTATTGTAGCTGTTTTAAGAACTAATATTCCTCTCATCATTTGTTTTCTTTATAGTTCATTTATTTGATTGTATCCATATTTATTTATTAGAATTTCAAGTTGTCTCCCCGATTAGTTTTAGCATTTGTGCTAACTAGAAGCTTGAGACTTTAATAAAGTTATAGTGCACGATACATCGTGCTTCACTTAGTTATGAAAGTTATTATTATTATTGTTATTATTATTATTATTATTATTATTATTATAAAGTTACATATAATACATACATACATACATACATACATACATACATACATACATACATACATACATACTTTATTGACTTTCCCCAAGGGGGCTTTTTATAACTCCATGCATGTGAAGCAGCGGATTTCCAATAGCAAGGATTGGCAGTATTCAGGTTAAAGATCTATGCACGGCTAGCTTTGGGATATGATTTTTTCAAAACACCTTTAAACGTCGGGAGCAACGCTTCGCAATGAATGAATTCATGATGCCAAATTTTCTTGGTGTTCTTCTTTAGAGCGCTTTACATCTGAGACGTTTGGAAGTCTCCTACAAAGTAACAAAATTACTTTTTAATCCATGTTAATCTCGACTGTTAAGGCAATGCCAATTCTGGTAGGTCCTAAACGTAGGCTTGCAAACCAAAGGCACCTCATTCCAGGAAAATATATCTTATTCACTCAAACCATCTTCGACGATAAGCAGACCTCCAGAGCCGAATGATGAACATTTGTAATTGTATGACCTAGCAAATGTTGAGACATTAAATGACCTCACTGAAGTTTTAAACTGCCGTACTAATTAATAATCAAGTAGGGCTTCATGAGTCTTTTGCAGCCTAAGGTTATATAAGTCATTGCCTCGACACAAAGCACCCTGCGAGGTTTTTCCATTTTAATACGAGTTACTTCATTTTCTTAAAATCCCAACTGGAATGGTATTGGATTGTTAATAAAGATATACCCTGCCGTGCATTGGTTTTTAGTGAAACTCCGTCAAAATTCAAAAAAAGATAAAGAAAGCATTGCTCTGACTAACATCAACCAAACATTCATTGCTCGGTGACCCCCCCTCCCCCACGCAATGACTTGAGCTTGAGTACGTGTGATTGGAAACCTTTCATGATATTAAAAAAATCTTTTCCGTTTTCCTTATTTTTATCTAACTTTATTTTTTTTATCGGACCTCTCCTTTAGAGGGAGGCGGTTTACCGAACATGAAGTTTTCTGAAGAATTGGCAGGGACAGAATCAGTCGGCACTTCTGTAAATGAATTTCCTGAGTACTTGAGGAACGTTAGACTGATACATAACTCGAAAAGACAAGAGGTAAAGGCACAAACTGTATGAAATGCTTGAACGTTTTGTGGCATGACTTCTGCTCAGGTCACCTCAATGCAGTAGCCAAGAAAATGTTTCTGATAGATGACATGAAGGAAAGACTTCATGTAGAGAGCGTAAGTTTGCAAACCACTGTTTTGGAAAAAGATTACTTGGCGTGAAAAGAATTGTTGTCGGCAAAAACAAGTACGTTTACGAGTTGCCTTAGTTAACAATTACACTAATCAATTGTTTCCAACCCCCAGTATATATCATTAGCCACCTTGTGTCACCAGATCTTACCAAAACTTTAAGAGAGACGCCAATACAATATTTTACAGTATTTTACAATAATGTAAAAGAACACGAACATGCCGGGTTGTGAAGTTAATCATTGTTCATTTAGAAACTAAAATATTCTCGTTTCTGCAAAAGCTGCTTGTCAAAATGTCATGGCCGTGAAAACATCAGTTTCAATGAAGAATGACGTACCACATCAAGTTGTCTCCGGATAAATTACCTGGAAGGGCACAAGGCTTACTGGCGTTTTTCACACGTATGATGGAACCGTCATTAAAAGCGTCGTCTGTTGCGGTGGGCAGAATTCACCTCCTCAGTTTAATTAGGGTTAGACTGAGCGCGTAATTTTTACGGTTTGTAGTTTTACGGAATCATCGCTTTAGAAGCTTTGGTTTAAGGTTTTTTTCAACTTAGAAAGTAACGACAGTAATTCGTCCGGATATTGGGTGCAGAGTAAACCCGAGTACCAAGGCTGTGGAAGAAACTGTAATCAGGTCTGCTGAAGAGAAGACGACCCAAGCTTCTGAAGAAACGAAGATTCAGTCTGCTAGCGAAACCGGGGCACAGGCTAGGGAAGAAACTGAGGTAAAAGTAACAGATCCCAGCCAAAAGTTCCTTTTTGAAAATGAATATGAAACTAGAATTATTGTAACTCCATTATGGTAAGACTGATGATTTCAAAGGATTTACCTCGAGGGTTTTACCTTTGATTGCGTAACTGAGGCCCAATCCACACTAATGCGTTTTCGTTTAAAAACGCATAAGTTTTGATGCTTTGTTGCCTATCATCCACACTAAAACGCCCGAAAACGCTGATAAAAACGAAGACTTTCGAAAAAGTTTCAAAAGTGGAGTGTTTTGAAAACGTATCCTTTTTAAAACGCCTCGTTTCTGCTGTGGATAGGTGAAAACGCATCGAAATGAAAACGCTTACGTCATCCGATGACGCCGAAAACGGATACTTTTGAAAGCGCAATAGTGTGAATGGCTGAAAACGCTGCCAAAATGGTAGTGTGGGTGAAAATATTTCGCTCTGTCTTCTTCTTTATGAAAACGGAGACTTGTAAAAACGCATTGGCTGGATGGTTGAAAATGATGCGAACACGCTAGTGTGGGTGAAAATGTTTTGCTCCGTTTCCTTCGAGATGAAAACGGAGAGTTTTGAAAACGCATGAGTCTGGATGGTTTAAAACGATGCGAACGCGCTAGTGTGGGTGAAAATGTTTTGCTCCGTTTTCTTCGAGATGAAAACGGAGACTTTTGAAAACACATTAGTGTGATGGTGCCTGAATGACACAGTTTCGCTCTTGATTTAAGGACCAGTGGAGCAGAACGACAAATTACGATTGCAAGTCGAAGGTAAAAGGGGAGTAGCCGGAAGTGCCTTTTAATGGACCTTTTTACCGATACGGTGGCCATTTTGAATAACTTAAATTTACAGAATATCATGGGATTCCCAGGGGGCAAACAAAATCGCATCGCTGTGCGTGACAGGTACGTTGTGCGATAAACCTGTTTACTTTTTACTCCAACGGTAAGTCATGGCTGATCAACAAGATGAAAACACAAAAGGGTTCATTATAGAGGAGCTGAATGTGTGGAACGTCGAGAAATTGCGAACATATAATTGAAAAATCGTCAATTCTTCTTCGGTGATAATCGTATACGCGAGTTGGCGGTAACAAAGGTTTTCTATGCTTTCCGGCTACATTTACCTCTGTGTAGCACTAAACAACAAAAAGACTCCCAAATTGCTGCATGAAGAAAGTAAGGAAAAACTTTTTAATCGACGGCATTGCGGTTCCTTTCCCGTAGAACCTGGGAAATTGGGTAAAGGGAAGTTATTATTTCCCTGATACGACTCGACGATGACCGATCTGGACACTTACCTGTCAAAAAACAACGACAGAAAATCCGCGAAAGAAGGGAAGAATCTCTATGAAAGCGGACACGTAAGTGATGTTGAGTATACAGTGTAATAACATATCAGACTGTCTGAAGTTTTACTATGTTCGTGGAAAAGCTGTTCCCCCAAACGAGCAAGAATCGGGAAGCACAGAAAACTTTTGTTCCCTTCTCGCGTTTGCGAGTACCACCGGCGATGAATCCCACGAATTTTCAAATATATGTTAGCAACTTTTGACATTCCACACATTTATAATTAACTCCTCTATTCTGAACTCTTTTGTGTTTTCATCTTGTTGATCAGCTGTGGCTTACCGTTGGACTAAAAAAGTAAACAGCTTTATCGCACAACTTCCATACCTGTCAAGCACAGAGATGCGAGTTTGTTTGCCCCCTGAAAATCCCATAATACTCTGTAAATTTAAGTTATTCAAAATGGCCGCCGAATTGGTAAAAGGTCTATTGCGAAGCCATAACCTGAACACGTCATTTCTTTTCAGTTCTCCGGAAAACCTACCCAGGAGCCGCGCGCAGCCAGCACTGAAAATATCTAATGATTTTATGTGCAGAGAGTTCCTTGAAATCTTTTTGCGTTAGATTTTTATCCATTCGATGATCTTGACCCTCACTCACGTAGCCGTTCATAGAATTAACCAGTCAGCGGATTAACACCACATACCAGCATTCCGAGAAAACCAAAGACAAGTTTCCTAGAAAGCGTTTTACTTTGCTTTCTGTATTTAAAGCTTACGTGATATTTTCATCTTTCTGCTCGGAGACTGAGGAATGAATCACGAATAGCCGTGCAAGGCACAGGAAAATAATGATTGCTTTGAAGCGCGACGACACAGCCATCATGAGTTCGCCAAGTCAGTGAAAGATTTGGTAAGCATGGGTTTTACCTGGAGTATTTGCCGCTCTCAAAAGCAAAGCTCAATAATGGGTTCAGAGCAAAGACCCTACCTTGACAGAGTCACAATATAAGTAATGATTTTCAGAATTTGTTTAAGAGAGCAGTAAAACTCGACATTTATTTCAGTTTAATTTAATCCCAGACTTCCTTCTCGAAAATCGAATGCTGCAAATATGGCAACTGCCGGCAATTCTATACCTCTATTACTCTCGTTATCAGTTAATTTATCATTCTATTACGCTCGCTCACTAAAATTCATTTCCGATTTCATATTATTCATTCTTAATAGATCCTAGACAAAATTGTATTTTCTCTCGATTGCTAAAAAATACCAAGACCAGTCTGGTGTTCCAGTTGAATGAATTGCATCTTGATAAGGCGCATAGACAATCAGAAAACTGTTGGCCCAAAGGAAATGACTTTATCTTCTGCACATGTAAAGCCGTTGACTATAGAATGGCCTCAATCTACTCTCATGTTATCATCACATTTCAAGACACGATCATTGTAGTTTGGGCTCAAAAAGCGAAGTTTAATCCTTCGGAGTCGCTTCATATAGTCGTCACGCATCCGTAATTTTGCATGTAGTTTATACCACAAAAAGTAGATTAAGATGTCAAAACTCAGTAACGCATGTTATCTGCTTTTGGCTGCGTAATGACCATTCTTGGAACTCGTTTTAAGTTTGTCTGCTCTGATCTAGCCCTTCTGCTCTCGGTACTTCGCTGATCAAAAATGTGTTACTCGGTATGATACAATTTGCAATTTATATATGACATCTAGATATGCTAAACAGAGCCCGCAGACAAAACAAAGTTCTTGCGGTTGGTTAGTTTTCAGTCAGGCCTCATATCGTGACATAATTGAATTCCACTCCAAAGCCATAGCGTCTGCTTAATTCTATTCAGAGCATTTGGGTTATTTCCCAGGGAAACGCCGGTAGTGGCCGGAACCTGAAAATGTAATCAGAATATAGCAAGACTTTATTTATATAGCGCTATTTCTATCACTATCCAATATAGGCTCGATTTCCGTCGCTGAGCCTATATCCAATAGCGCTTTACAATCTGAAACGTCTAATAACAGAAACAAATAATGCAAGTAATAAACTCAACATGATAATAATAATAAACTCAATAGATAATAATAATAAACTCAACATGATAATATGCAATCATCGAACCGAAAAGATGGCCCAGGGAGGCTAAGAGTAATAATAATCCTGCGGTACGACATCAGAGAGGTCCAAATCAGCTAAAAGTTTGCAGATCAAAGTGTATAGAAATCAAACTAAAGATAAAATGTGCTGATATTTTTCATTCTAAATGAATGGTTTACGTTGAAATCCGCGTATTCATTGGGTTGAGTGAAACGTAGCGGGTGGTGATAAATAAGTTTGACCGTTTTACCCACTCCCCCTCCCTAGCGACGGCGCTCCAGGAGAAAAACTATTTATGGCATTGGGGCGCAAAGTAACTAAGGTCTGCATTCTTTGTAGAGAGGTGATGATTCCAAATTTGCTTTTTCTCTGCTACATTTCAGGTCAGGGAGAAGAGGAGCAGTGCGAGCAAACAGCTATGGCGGAGAGCAGGTAGCGATTTTGACGTCAATTTAATTATCCCTCAATTTAAGTGGACGCTCGTTACCTTGATAATAATTATTAAATAACAATATATAATTATAATAAGAACCTTCCCAGAATCCTTTGCAGCTGCAAAATCGTCAATCCCAAATAACTTGGTCAGTTTGAGGGCAGCAAGACCCCCACGTTGTCTAGCAATAAGTCTTACCACAAACTAATTATTGTACAAGACTAAGGACGATGACGTCATTGGTCACGTGACTTTGCTCACAAGTGCGTTTTTGCTCACTGTGACGAAATTATTTTGTTATTGAAAAAGCAGTCAACGTGGTTTGAAGCACAATGGTGTGAGCCATATCGGACTGCCCGGGTACCGAACAAAATATAAATATTAAGGGAGGTACATACAATTTTCAAAAAGTGGGAGTCTGGGTACAAGTGCTATCTCGCGTTGCAATAAACGCGAGGAAACAAAAACTTGGATATTGGTAGATATTTTTATGAAATATAAATTTTTGTCATTTTTAATGCTGTGACGTCATCGGTCACGTGACCAGAACGGACCGAAGTTTAATATTCGCTCTAAAAGTTTACTAGAACCTTTCTCCAAGAATATTTTTCAGTGAAGTTGTAGTTTAATAAATAGTGTTTTAAAAAATGGCCATGATTACTTTTTCCTAAAAAAGTGCAGTAGTAGAAAATCTAACTGAAAAGTTTGTCAGCTTCCTGCTCAACGACCATTTGAGGTAGGAATAAAAGAAAATTTTGCCTAAGGCTTGAGAGTATGCTCTTTATGAAGGCGTTGTCAGTTTCTTCTAATTTCAATTGCTTTTGGCGAGGATCGATGTTTAAGATTTTTTTCAGAGGAGAGGGCCTGGAGGAAAGAACGAAAACGAGGCTATACTTTCGCGCGCTTTTTGTTCACTGCGACGCCGCGCCACAAAAGGTTAGCTAGAAAAAAAATTCCAAGGACTGGACAACGGACTGGACTTGCATTTTCTTTAAACGGAACTTTTGACGACTTTTTGAATTATTTTTTTTATGGCTGCTGTCTGCTCAGGGACAATGTATACTTGAGAAGGTAAGTTGATACAGATAGTTGTTGCTGTTTGTTAAAAAACAAAACAAAACAAAAAAGCGCGTTTGTGGTACACTTAAATGCACTTCCCACTTAAAAAGTGTTGTTTAATTATTGAAATTATAAAACTTAAACTAGAAGTTGCAGCAATGCGAATGAAATCAAATTAATGCTAACATTAAATGAAACAATTTAAGTTGCTTATGGCAACCGATGCAAGCTCAGTAATTTTACTAAATACGATATTTGAAGGTTAAAAACGTATCTTAAACAGTGACGGAATAAATGATTACTTTATTTTCAACCGGAACTTAAAACGTTACCTTCATTCGCACAGACATCAAAACTTTATTTTATGCTGTCCATGAACTAAATTCCCTATTACAATTATAACAAAGTGTACCGAATAAAGCCATTATTCAAAGTATTGGCCTAAGAAAAATAGTTGCGCATAAACAAATACTGGAACAGTTCGTGCTTTCAAATGGATTACACGATTCCGACACATAAGTTTAATTTGAGTGGCGAAACATTTTGTTGTATCTGAAAAATTACTGTAGTACAAAAAACGTTTTCACAGAGGTTGTAATACATGGGGGTTCACATAATTTAATTCAATTTTATAAAGCTAAAAATTGTATGTCAAAGATTCAGCAGAAACAGAGAAAAGTTTTAAAATCACGGCTGTTTGTGCGAGTTCGTGTACGTGCGTGCTAAACGCGGAAAGTACCTAAGCTTAATAACTCTGAAGACGTCAAGTACTTAATTTTATGTCAAAACCGACAAAGAACCAGTCGAAAAAAAACAAGAAAGATTAGCAAATAATTGTTTTAATAGATTTGGCAGTTTTACAAAATGTTACGCTTCTGGTTTGTGGCACCTATTTACAATGGTAGTCTGAGGAAAAACCTTTTTACAACAATGTTTAAATTATAAACTTAAGCTTACGGTAAATTTCATTTCAATCTATTTTTTAAATTGAGGGGAAATTAAAATGTAATTTGCTATAAGAATGGGTCTAACACAGAACTCCTGAAAACCTTCTTCACAAATAAACTGACGATAAACTTGAAAACCAAATTTGAGAGTAGGCTTAACTTCTTGCCGAGCCATACAAAAGTTGGGCACATAAACAAAGACAACGCTTACCTGGCTTATCGGTTGACCGTAAGTTTTTTGTAGAAAAGGACTAAATAAAAGGTCAACGGTAAATACCTTCTCCAATCGTCGAAAAGGCTACATCGGGCCACCGCGTAAATCGCACATCCTTCGTCTTTAGTCATTCTCAAAGCACAGCGGGAAAATTTATGTGTTGTCGAATGCATTCGCGGCGCGAATACTATCCCTTTCACAACGCTCTAGATACATCCAAAAAGCCGTCCATCAAGCCCTGATATAATTCTTCCCAGAGTGGCCAGTTAAAAATATTTTCACAGTCTAACACATCTTCAGGTGACCTAGTCGAAGTGGCGGAAGGAGAGTGGAGTCGAACGAGGTATCGCACAGCGTCGACGTGGACGTCGTTAATCCACTGACTTGATCTAAAGTTTTATGCTTCGGACTAGAAATTTTCCATTACTTAGTTGAATTTGACGGCAAATCTCCCATTTTGGCGACCTTTTCAGCTTTTCACCACAGCTCTTTCACCACACAAATCTTTTCACAGTCTAACACATCTTCAGGTGAGCTAGTCGAAGTGGCGGAACGAGAGAGTCGAACGAGGTATCGCACAGCGTTCATGTGCTCGTTAATCCACTGACTTGGTCTAAGGTTTTATGAGACAGGATGAACCAAATTTCAAAATCATTTCACCGTTTTGAATGTAGTTAAGCTAGGGACTAGAAATTTCCCATTACTTTGTTAAACTTGACCGCAAATACAACTTTCACCACAGCTACAGCGCTGTCGCAAGCAAACCGTCGATTGGTTAAACAAAATGACGTGTGAATCGCGAGGTGTGGAGAATCTACGATTCGATGACAAACAAAGCGCGCAATGTCTTCCTTCGTAATTTTAACCAAAGAAAAAATTGCAAAACATATAATTTTTGGTTTATCGTGAACTAAAAAAACTGTCAGAACAAGAGCGCATTGGCGTGTTTTCAGAGCATATCTCTCTCTCTCTCTCTCTCTCTCTCTCTCTCTCTCTCTCTCTCTCTCTCTCTCTCTCTCTCTCTCTCTCTCTCTCTCTCTCTCTCTCTCTCTCTCTCTCTCTCTCTCTCTCTCTCTCTCTCTCTCTCTCAACTAACACTTGTGATTTCTGGTATGAATGAATTAATATGCAAAAACTAAAAAAGGTAAAAATAATAAAGAAAAATTGTCAACTATTTTCCCAAAGAATTACAAATACACTTGCCTCGATCCAAGCCCACTCATAATAAATATCCACAAAA
>JAEMWC010000033.1:1647500-1650000 GCA_016490735.1 Pachyseris speciosa | reverse complement strand
CTAAGATCTGCTAATATGCCATTAAGAATTACTTGTAAGCTAAATTAAAAATTAAAAAGCTAAATTAAAAAGATATGTCTTAAGTTTCTTCTTAAAAATGCCGAGTGATGTTATTTCCCCAATATTTGCTGGAAGGCTGTTCCACAGTGTGGGGGCAGCAGCATAAAAAGAACTAGCTCCTAATGTAGATAGGATACGCCCCGTGGGACGGTCAAAAAATAATGAAGAATTTGATCTAAGGGAATAAGCCGAACACAACTTAATAGACACTATAAGTTACTAATATAGCTAGGTGACATATTATATATAGCCTTAAATGTAATGATTAAAATTTTAAAATAGATGCGGTAAAACACAGGTAGCCAGTGAAGATTATATAAAACTGGTGTGATATGATCATACTTTCTAGTGTTCGTTATTAACCTGGCTGCAGCATTCTGTACTCGTTGAAGTTTATTGACATGATATTTGGGAAGGCCATAAAGTAAGCTATTACAATAATCGAGCCTGGACGTAACGAAAGCATGAACTAATGTTTTAAGGGATTGCTGTGAAAGGTATTTAGAAATTCTACGAATATTATGAATATGGTAAAAAGCGGTCTCACAAACTTGATTTATATGAGTATCCATACTAACTGAATTGCCAAATATCGTTCCCAAATTCCTTACGTTAACCGAAGGATTAATCGAATGATCACCTACATGAAGTACTGATGGATTTAATTTATTTAACTGCTGGCGAGTTCCAATAGCTAGAAATTCAGTTTTATCACCATTGAGTAACAGGCGTCCTTCAATAAGCCAGTTCCTTATATCTTTATTGCAATCCTCCATTGCGCGAATGGCCCCATCCTGGGCGTTAGCATCATCGGGCTTGAAACTCACGTATAGCTGGGTATCATCCGCGTAACAATGAGCCTCGGGGAGATGACGTTCGATGACCTCGAACAGCGTAGAAGTGTACATAACAAATAGTAGAGGACCTAAACAGGACCCCTGAGGTACGCCACAGTTAAGATAGCGTTGATTTGACAGAGATCCATCAATACAGACTTGTTGACATCGATTAGAGAGATATGAACGAAACCAGTCGAACGTAACGCCGCGCATTCCAATGTCCTTGTCAAGTCTCTCCAACAAAATGTCATGATTGACAGTGTCAAAAGCCGCGCTGAGATCAAGCAACACCATAAGTGTAACTTGCTGAGAGCTCATGTTCAGTACAACATCATTCAACACTTTCAGCAAGGCTGTTTCCGTACTGTAGTGTTGCCGGTACGATGACTGGAGCTCGGGATATAATGAGTTAATAGTCATGTGACTATGCCTTTGTTGGAAAACAACCTTCTCTGTTAGTTTAGAAATATACTGCAAATTACTTACAGGACGATAGTTCTTCAGCAATAATTCAAGTCCAAGTTTCTTAAGTGAAGGAAGGACTAGCGCACATTTCTATTGAACAGCAAATTCACCTAACTGTAGTGATAAGTTAATAATCTTAGTTATTACTGGTAACAAAACATCGATGCAGCCGATAACAAGTGTTGTTGGTATAGCATCTAGTAAACAAGATATTTTGGGTGTGGTCTCAATAAGTTTTCGGACATCAGATTGGCTTAGTATACTGAACTTCTCCATAGAGGGTACATCACGAACGCGATCGTTGGCAATGCACAGAGGAGGGGTCAAACCATGTTGTCAAGTTTGGTCTGTATGGTATCAATCTTTTGAACAAAGAAGTCACTAAATTTGTTAGCAAGAGCAATCTTGTCATCAAATTGAGGATACTCCACCACTTTCTCTCTCCCGAGCAGTCTCTTAGTGGCTGAGAACAGTTTCCTCTGATCAGTGCTGTTTTCTTCTACAAAATCTTTGAAAAACACTTTGCGTGCTTCATTCATTAGATTGTTAGTTCTGTTCTTAATAGCTTTGTATGCAAGGAAATCTGCCTCCAAACCAGTGCGCCACCATCTCCTCTCCGCCCTGCTCTTCTTTCTTCTAGCCTTCTTAATATCATCGTTCAACCAAGGCACCAGGGGCCTAGCTGGTATGGTCCTTGTAATGAGTGGTGCATGCCGGTCCAGGGCAGACGCAAGAGTGGAATTATAACACGACACAAGATCGTCCAGTGTGTCCTGGGTATTTGCACATAAATCCGATGATGAAATTTCATCAGACAACACACCCAAATCCACTCCTTTAATCCTCCTGAAGGTTACTGTTTTCTTTGTTACCCTAGGCTTGTCAAGGTTTAACCGGCATATAACAGACCGGTGCTCGGAAATGTGATAGTCTGATATGGGAGTTTCCCTGACCAAGTCTTCGAACTGTCGTGTTATGATTAGGTCCAATGTGTTGCCTGACTCGTGCGTTGGTGTTATAACATGCTGTCGTAAACCCATTGTCTCCAGTAACTCAAGAAGTTTCAATCTGTGGGGGTTCCCAACAACATTGACATGAATGTTGAAATCGCCAGTTATTAGGAGGGGCTCAGATGA
>JAEMWC010000033.1:1630000-1642500 GCA_016490735.1 Pachyseris speciosa | reverse complement strand
AATGTGGCTCAGCCAGGAATATATATATATATATATATATATATATATATATATATATATATATATATATATATATATATATATATATATATATATATATATATTCCGTAACAAGCATCCAGCGTGTGTAAGATGTTTTCTCCATGAAACAATATATCAAACACAAATGAAGACAGGACACAATTTTCAGGATCACCTATATTTCGACCGACTTGTCGGTCTTCTTCAGGGCGAATGAAAACATATATATATGTATGTATGTATGTATGTATGTATGTATGTATGTATGTATGTATGTATATATCATTTGTTGAGCTATAGAGGCCACTTAATCGTGGCTAGGCCTCCATTCATCTAATTAATATACAATTTTATACAAATTTACACGATTAATGCATCAGAATTTTCAAGTCAGGGTACTTTGCTCAATATATCCACCTTGTGTCTGAATGAAATATAGTATAAACAAAGGCGAGGACTAGAAAATCAATTTTAATGAAAATTGCCGTTGAAAGAATGACAACAACAACTACTTTGTTAATCTAAGAGAAATGACATAGACTTTTACACATGCCTACATTTATCGAATGGAGCTAGTCGAGGCAGACAGGGTGGAGCCGCTACATACATACATTACGGAAAATTATGACGTTTTTATTTACCACAGAATTCAAACGGTTAAGCGCTGATTTACATTAAAGCTGTGTAACTTTCAAATAAAATACACAATTAAGTAAAAGCTTAAGTTAAGTGAACATTACAATACATTCAAAGCTAGTTTAAAATTCTTTTTATGTAATACATAAAATATGAGCGGGAGACCTTTATGGGCATTTAAAACGGGAGCCGCAGGCGAGCCGTTTTAAAGCCCATAAAGGTCGGACGCGAATATTTTATGTTACTTGTGAAATGAAGCAATAGATTGTGTTTGTCGTGTTTGTAATGTTAATCAGAAGAGATCTTTATCAAATTTAATGCATACTAATTAAAGGAGCAGGACACTTTCATGAAAGTTAATGATTTTTATTGGGGTTTAGAGAGGTATACATGTGACTCAAATACTATCCGTAGATTGGTCGTTAGTCTTATGAATTATTAATGCATTTTACAACTATGTCTAAAGATCTAAATAATCGGATTTAAGAGAATATACTCCAACAATTCCGGACGAAATTCTTAATAGAGTAAGAGTTCTTGATTGAAATGTGAGGATCGTTGTATAACTTAGCAGCTGTATAACAAAATGATCTTACCCCAGATCGATGTTAAACACTAGCCATCTGAGTGTCGTTGCGTCTTAGAGTAAAATGGCTATGAAATTGGGAATTAAAGTACAAATGCACACATGTAACAAACGTGGTCTATGAGTATCATCTCATGTCTAAGCTCTTCGACGTACACTATTTGAATTTGTATAAATATTAACTACGTATGGTGTATTGCCACGTATTTCAATCAACCTGCTGATAATTTCCTTCTCTACGGATTTTTTTCTTTAGCATTACTTACAGTATGTTATGCGGGACTGCAGGGAGGGTAAGTGCACAAAAACTAAAGGTAAACATGGCGCTTACGAAATTGTCGTCATTATTAAATCACTTACTCACCTGATTTAGAAATCGCGTGAAATTGCTAGCATTAAGGTTTTGAACACAATATTTGTATTGGAAAGATGTCCCGAAGGTTAATGTCTAAAGGTTCTATTTACCAAAATGCAAGAGAAATACTAAAAAACTTCGACCCTCAAGTACATTTGTAACGCAGAGGCTATTCAGGAAAAATGGGCATTTGCAATTTGAAAGAATATGTTGTTCTTACGTGCAGCCATACGAAACCCAACAATCGTGAAGCCTGCAGCAATCTGAGTAGGTTGGAGTGGCAATATAACCTTCAGATGATAAACCGTAAATAATGAGAGATACATATTCTCTTTCAAGTTGAAAAACAGCAACTAAACGACAGATCGATCTATCACATATTTAGTATTACTACGCGTTTGGTCGCCCAGCTCATCGCTGCCTTCCTTTATTTCATCTCTGCATTTAGCTAAGACCGTGCTTGGTGGATTTGACGAACACATCGCGTTTCTATTTTTGCGATCACTTGAGTTACAAGGAGAGATAGAGGAAGCTTTGGGATATGCAATCATATACAAGGCTTTGGATTCTAAGGTAACACCTCCTTATGGAGGTTATTGTCAACGTAAAACGTTTAAGCTACTTTTTAAAATGGGGTTACTAGGGGCTATTAACCCTTTAAGACCACAATTTTTTGACTCTTTCGGCAATTTTCTCGATGCAAATAATTGAAAGGGATCTAGATGTCCTATATCAAGGTCTCCCATGAAACGTTTGCTGCTCTGAAATACCGAGAACTCAAGCTTTATTATGACGTCACCAATTTGAACCGTCGTTGTTTTGCTCGCGACCGTAACAAGTTGTAATCGGTAGGTACTCGGTTTGTAAGTATGTTTTCGAGCCACTTTTCACTGAAGAAGCTCCCAGACTGGCATCAATGAGCTGGAATGGAAAGTAGAGGCAAACCTCAAACCAGAGGTGAGAGACGACTGGGACGCAAGAAGTTGTCGTGTCGAGTCATGGCAGCTCAGAAGTGAAGTTCGTCTCTCTAGCCGTTCTCCGATGGATTCTTGGACCTAGCAAGGCAATTTGGGCGAGATTTAACACAATGCGTACCATATTTTGCCAGTAGGTCCGGATGGCTTGACACTAGAAATCAAAATAAAAAAAATGAAGATGGCGGGACTTTCATTTCGCCGTGGTATCCAAATCACTCAGAATGCAATCCGGGCGTCAAAGAGAAAATCAGAGATTTTCAAAAGTGGCTCGAATCCAATGGCTGATGCTCGACTCGCTGTCGGCGTGAGAGGCAAAACTGGAGATAAAGGCTTCGTCATGGGATCAAGGTTTGATCTTATTAGGGTATTTTCTTTTCCAAAGGAGAGTTTAAATTAAAGAATTGAAAGCAAAGATGTGTGTTTTTTAGCTTTGCTCCAGGGCGCATAAAACGGGCATTTTTGCTTGAAAACAAATAATTATATGGAACGGGAAACGAAGGTTATTCCCAGTGTATTGGCTCTTAAAGCCTAAAACAGTTACTGGTTAACACTATAAACAGACCATAATAATCAGGTTTAAATTTGAGAGCGTGGGCAATCTTGAAAGCGGTAGGCCTAGCCTACTAGTTCAAAAAAATAAATAAATAAAGGAAATGTCTTGCGAAATATAACGTATGTAACAAATAAGCTCACAAAGTACTGGGTACTGACCATAAAAAGATAGGAACAATGACCAAAGTCAGAGGTTAGTTTGTAACGAGGGAAAACCAGTTAGGCAGAAGTATTACTGAAACCTGTTTGTGCTGTATCAAGTTGTTGTTGTTTTTTTTGTACATGGGCTGCCTCTTAGTGGTGTAACGTTCTTATGTCACCCATTTGTCACATGACTTGAAACAGCCTAACAGCTTCATTTAACTCCACGTGCTCGAGTATTCACTTCCTGTAAGCTGCTGGTGTCAGAATGGCTATCCTTCATTAAAGTCTGATTCCTATTACCTTTGTGTGAGTATTTTTGCGGAATCGCAACATGGTGTCAGAAATCTTCTAAGTTATCGTTGTCCTCGAAATACAGGAGGTTTTACTGCCTGTTATCACGAAAATGGTAAATGCATCTCTGTCTACTGCACACTTCCCTTCCGAGTGGAAGGAAGCGATCGTAAACCCTTCGCTAAAAAAGGGAGCCAAGGACTCTGCTCACAAAAACTTGCGACCAGTCAGTAATCTATCATTTGTATCCAAGATTACCGAGAGGGCAGTATTTGACCAGGTGTACACCCACGTTACGGATAACGAACTATTTCCTGTATTGCAGTCGGCTTATAGGAAATCACACAGTACTGAGACGGCGCTGCTTAAAATAGTTAACGACATCCTGCTTGACATGAATCGCCAGCACGTGTCTCTGCTCGTACTGCTTGATTTAAGCGCAGAGTTTGACACGGTGGACCACACCATTCTCCTGCGGCGCCTAGAGACGTCCTTTGGTGTCACAGGAGATGCTCTCAAGTGGTTCACCTCCTACTTGTCTGGCCGCTCTCAGCGTGTTGCGGTTAACGGGGAACTGTCAGACAGATCTCACCTATCATTCGGTGTTCCTCAAGGGTCATGTCTAGGACCGCTACTTTTTTCTGTCTATGCTAGTAAGCTGTTTGAAGTTATTAAGACCCATCTACCAAACGTCCATGCATATGCAGACGACACACAACTTTACCTGTCGTTCAAGCCAGGCAGTTTTGAAAGTGAGGCGGGGGAAAAGTGTGCTATGGAGCGGTGTATTAGGGCTGTGAGGGCGTGGATGGTTGAAGATAAGTTGAAGCTGAATGAAGAGAAGACTGAGTTCATGCTCATTGGAACTCGCCAGCAACTTAGTAAATCCGAACTGATAGTCTTTTAGTTGGTGACACGCCTATACCTTCAGTTACTGAAGCTAGGAATTTAGGTATCTGGTTTGACTCTAATCTCCATTTTCACAACCACATAAACAAGACATGCCAGTTAGCTTTCTTTTCATTGTACAACATTAGGCGTATCAGAAAATACCTCCAGTTAGCTTTCTTTTCATTGTACAACATTAGGCGTATCAGAAAATACCTCCCTTTTGAAGCTGCAAAGACTTTACTACAAGCTTTAGTCATAAGTCGTATGCACTATTGCAACTCGCTATTACATATTCATAAATTGCAACGTGTACAAAATGCAGCTGCCAGGTTACTGACCAACACGCCGCGCCATGCGCACATCACATCTGTCATGATAGAGCTTCATTGGTTGCCTGTTAAATTTAGAATTATTTTTAAGTTCAATTTAACAATTTTTAAAGCTCTTCTTGGTCTTGCACCAGCCTATCTTAGCAACCTTTTATCTTTTAAACACTCTAATTATAATTTAAGATCAAATAATAATAATATTCTTGCCTGGCCCGCAGTAAAATCGGCCAAGACCAGTGGAGATAGAGCCTTCTCAGTTGCTGCTCCAGTTTTATGGAACGCCTTGCCGCCAAGCCTTAGGGCTATGGATAATATTATCATATTTAAGAGAGAGCTCAAAACGCATCCTTTTAGGCAAGCGTATTTTATTAATGTTTAGATTTTATATTTCTGTGTGATGTGATTTTTATTTCTGTAATTATAATATAATTAGCACTCTAGATATGGTTTTACATTTTTAGCATAGTTAATTTAATTTTTAATGATTTTTTATCAATTGTAAAGCGCATTAGATCATATATTTTTAATGAATTTTGCGCTATATAAGTAACAAGTTTATTATTTATTATTATTTATTACATGTAGCAGCCTTCACGAGTGAACTGTAAATCGAGAAATGACAGAAAACTAGGACGCCTCTGGCTCGACCGCTGGTTCAACACAGCAAGTATCTTTGCCAACTGCTGGTTCAACACAGCAAGTTTCTTTGACCTACTTTTACGACGAATGTACCTCCACCAGGACGAATGGATTTAAAAGGAAAACTCTCCGATAACTGGAATAAATGGAAGCTAGTCTGGGATGCATATAAAACCGTAACGAAGCTAAACGAAACTTGCGTTGGCGCCGAAGCGCTCGAAGTACACAATGGTTTACCGTTTCGCTCTGAAGACGAGAAACAGGACATAAACGTTGTCTTAGATCTATGGGACTCCCATTGCATTGGCCAGACAAATATTATCTACGAGCGTTACCGTTTCAACAACCGAAAACAAGAGCCTCACGAATCCATAGATGTCTACGCACCGGCACTGCAAGCTTTGGCAGCCACGCGTGAATTCGGTGTTTTGAAAGATGAAATGATTCTCGATCACCTTGTCTGTGGTATGACAGAGACCAACGTTCTACGAAAGCTGTTGCAAGAGCCTAAGTTGTCGCTTGAAAAGTGTTTGGATATCTGCAGATCAGCCGATGTCACCAGCGCTCATCTCAAGGTGATCAGCCGAGTATCAACAGGTACAGGCACGCCAGTTGATTCTGTGAATGTATTAGACAGGCGACAAAAATCGAAAGCACCACCGAAAGGACGCAGCAGAGGTCCAAACAAACCCGTACCTGATCCTAAAGAAGATATTTTGAAGTGTTGTAAACACTGCGGTAGAAGTCACATGAGGCAACGCGACAAATGTCCTGCGTATGGAAAAGTGTGCGCCCGGTAGAAGTGGCCGATCACGGATCGGTGTTAACATGGTGGATCCGGATTGTTCCTCCGAAGAAGAATTATTGTCATTAACCTTCGACTCGACTGAAGGAAGTGTGCACACAGTGAACGAAGACACCTTCCCGGAAAGAGAATCTTCGCTCAATGGAAATCGCGGGAAAAAGTGTCCAAATGCAGATTGACACAAGAGCTTCGTGTAATGTTTTGCCACAGAAGTTTGTACCGTCCGGAACAAACATCGTTGATTATGACCGTACCTTGAAGATGTACTGCAAATCTACCATGCCAGTTCTAGGAACATATCGAGTGAGCATGCGCAACCCCAAGAACAACAAGAAGTACAATGTCGAAAATCTTGTTGTGAAAGGAGACCACACACCGCTGATTGGATCTCGCGCTTCTCAGCAAATGAATCTAGTGACAGTGCAGCATGAGAATATTAATCAAGTCAGCACGATCACTGGAAGCCTTACCTTGGACCAAGTGAATGATGAATTTGGATACGTGTTCAAAGGACAGGGATGCATGGAAGGAAAACTTCACCTTGAAATTGACAGCACAGTCATACTAGTGATAAATCCACCTCGTCGAGTCCCATTTGCACTCAAAGAGAAATTAAAGTCTGAGGTAAATCGTTTACAGGGTCTAGAAATGATTCGAAAAGTAAAGGAGCCTACCGACTGGGTGTCAAGTCTCGTAGTGGTTGAAAAGCCCAATGGAAAATTGAGGATCTGCATCGACCTATAGCTATTCCACCTGAATCAGGCACTCAAGCGGTCACATTACCCACTACCTGTGATAGAAGATGTTTTTTTCCGAATTAGTCTTCAGTAAAGTAGATCTTAAAGATAGTTTTCTGCACATCGCACTCGACAACCAATCGTCTTTGCTGACCACTTGCCAGATACCGTGGGGACGTTATTGCTGGAAACGAATGCCGTTTGGAATTTCACCTGCCCCCGACCTGTTTCAGCAAAAGCTTGATCAGAATTTAGAAGGGCTACTTGGTGTACACAGAATCTTTGACGACCTGCTGATTACAGGAAAGGGTGATCCCCTGTCAGTAGCATCGCAGGACCATGATAGGAACTTACGTAAGATGTCAAGAAAGGAACATTTAGCTCAATAGAGAAGTTGCTCCCAAGTTCCACTCATTTGTCACTTGTTAACCAGCGAAGGATTGAAACCCGATCCCCAAAAGGTAGAAGCTATCTGCAAAATGCCTAAACCTGAAGATGTTCAAGCCGTACAGCGCTTTGTTAACACATTCAAGTACCTCTCAAGATTCCTAGAAGACCTGTCTGATATGTCTGAGCCCCTCCGCAGACTGACACATAAAGATGTTCCCTGGGAGTGGTCTCAAGAGCAAGAAGAAGCCTTTGTGAAGATCGAGAAAGCTGTGTCTACCGCTCCAGTTTTGAAGTTCTTCACTCCAAGTGTACCTACTGAAGGAGAAGAAAACGCCTCAGAGAAAGAAATCGGCTTCGCGCTCATGCAGAAAGGTCAAACTGTAACATATGCTAGCAGATCTCTGATGAAAGCTGAGCAAAGCTAATCGCAAATCGAGAAAGAGCTCCTTACACAAGTGTTCGGCATGGAGCATAATCATCAATATGTATACGGCAGAACAGTTACCCTGTGAACAGACCACAAGCCATTGGAGATGATTGCTAAGAAACCTCTTGCTGCTGCTCCAAAAAGATTACAGCGCATGTTGATGAGGCTAATGCAGTGCGACGTAGAAATCAGGTACAGGCGTGGTCCCGAGATGCATCTTGCTGACACACTTTCCAGAACATACTTACCACAGGAACATCATCCACGAAAGGCAGACCAAGAAGTAGGGAGAATCCATTTGTAAATTTCTTGCCAGTATCCTAGCCACAGATTCAAGAAATCCGTGAGGAAACTGCCAAAGATCCTGCAGCAGTGATACTGAAACTGAATTCCAGATACATTCCACAGTGACAATGGTCCACCCTTCATTCGAACGAATTTGCAGCTTTTGCCGCAATGTACGCGTTCGAGCACATCAGCAGCTCACCCTAGTATCCGCAGAGCAAAGGAAAAGTTGAAAATGCAGTGAAGACATCCAAGAATTTGCCAGCTGCCAGTACCAACTCAGATTTTAAGCTTGCCCTACTTGACTGGCGGAATACCCCGACTAGAGGTGTGAAAAGTTCACCTGCACAGCGGATGTTTGGAAGGCGCACCAGAACGCTGTTGCCAACCTCGAAAGAACTCCTGGAACCCCAGTTAGTTAGAGATGTCAGAGAGAGAAAACTGTAAAGGAAAGAAGTTCAGACACGTTATTTCAACCGAAATGTTAAAGAACCTACAAGTCTTGATGAGTGTGATGTTGTACGCATGAAACCACATGCCTCAAATGGAAAGAAGGGATGGACCAAGGCCCAAGTTGAGAAGCAAGTTGATGTCAGATCCTTTGCTGTTGGAACTGAAGATGACAGATTGTTCCGAAGGAACCGCAGACATCTTTGACTGTCGAAAGAACCCTTCATGGCTAAAGATGCTGAAGTTGAAATTCCAAGTCCAGTTCCGAACAGTCCACCACCGAAAGTCTACTTGGAACCAGAACCAGCACAGAACAGCACAGAAAACCCAACCACATTGTCCAGAAAGCAATCAGACCCAGGATCTCAAGTTGTCAGGCCAGCTCCATCATCAGCTGAGTGTCAGAAGAACAGTGCAGTTACTCGTAGCGGACGACGCTCTATTCGTCACCCTAGCTACTTGAAAGACTATGTTCAGAGCTAGACTATTTCTCTTGTTAAGTTTTTTTTTTTTTTGAGTACGTATATCGTATATCTATTCACTTTTTGTTACAGTTCAGTTTCGTTTTCTAAAGAAGGAAAGGCGTAACGTTATTATGTCACGCATTTGTAACATGACTTGGAACAGGCTATCAGTTTCATTTTACTCCAGTATTCACTTCTTGTAAGCTGCTGGAGTCCGAATGGCTATCCTTCATTAAAGTCTGATTCCTACTACCCTTGTGTGAGAGTATTTTCGCAAGCTGAATCACAACAAGTTATGATTTACACTGTACCTGGCTATATCTTGCCCACACTTCAAAGCCCTCCAGTTCTCCCTAACACCCCGAAACAAAATCAATAACATATTTTTAATGCCTTGATTGCATAGACCTTACCAGATAACAGTAAGTGCATACATGAAAGTACCAGTTTTCTTAAGAAAGAACAGTTCAGCATTAAGGACAACCTGTTTTTCTTTCTTTGTTTTTTTTATTTCATAGATGAAAAGGGATAACTACGTGGTACACAGATTAAGGGACAAAGTGATGTGGTTGTGTGGCAAGGTATGAGTGACGCAACTGAATTTACGTTAGGTGTACTACATATAATAATCTTTGGCGGGCTTTAAAATGAGGTATAGGCCCATGATTTTAGCTTTGAAAAGTAATATGATGAAAATGATCATATCTTTGAACGTTTGAAGGAAGTTCCACTCGTACAGTTAGCAACGGTAGCAAAACAAGCAAAGGTCTGCCTGAAAACTGATATGGTATAAATGATTATATTTGCGAACGTTTCTGAAACTATCACGGTAGTAAAACAAGCAAAACCCAAGAAATCAAAAAAAGGGCTTGAACTAATCTCTCACCCAACTCCGTGTTCATGTAAATGCTACAAGATGCTTCTGAATCTGTTTGAAACTGCAGAGATTGTATAAATAAATGGTGTACAGAACTGGTGTACAGGTGGTGTACAGAACTCACCCAAAAAAGGTTTCGCAGGTTATCAGTATTAAAGTCTAACTTTATCTTGAACTCTTTGCAGGGGAACAGCAATCCGCATTACGTTGACAGAACCATCGATATTCTCATGTTAAGGGGTGAGCTATTGCTTTCAAGCGGCTCAGCAGCCTTAGCAGTGAAGATATACACAGAACTCCTAAACCTCTTCCCAGGGTTGGTGGTGGCCCATGAGCAAAGGGCACAGTGTCACTACATTCTGGTAAGACCTGGTAAAAGAACATTGTATTACATTTCTGTTAATGGCCAGGTTTCATTTCTTCATTTGTCCTTCATGGTAAGTATACCGCTTAGATAAATAATTCGTTATAAGCGGTAAACTACTGCCTTAAAAGTAGCAGACTACCCGCTTATTTTAATTATCATAACTTGGTGAAGCACTTTCCTCCAGGCGAGTTTAGACCCGGGAAGGACTGTTTGTGGTGACATTGATTGACGTTTCGACAACCCAAGTGCGTTGTGTAACGCACGTTGATGGTATATTCACTGACCATTAACAAGATTGGTCAAATTGGCTAGAGTATCGATTGATCAGTGACCAATATAATCAGGCTGATGGCTAGAGAGTGTCGCCACAAATCGAATCCTTCTGAGGACTTGACACTCGCCTCTTTGCAACCTTGCTTTACGGTGTTATGATGTACGAACTTTTGAGGCTCAAACTATTTGCATCTACCTATATTGAATTTGAATTTCCTTCAGAACAAAATCGCCCTTCCTGCTATAGCATCCTCGACAGGTCCCACAGATCATATTTACCGGGCAAATCACGATTGCTATAATTACCGACCAAAAACCTCAAGCAACAGGGAGAAAGTATTAACGATGGAAAATAAAAACGTTTCAAAATATAAAAATAATATAACTCAAAATATTTATCTTCGTAATTGTAACTCTTTTCGTACTTTTTCCAAGATAAGATACAAGTTTATTGTGCAATTACGTTTAGCTATTATGGTGGGTTGTCACATGAAGGCTTGAGACAGCTCACCAGCTGGTTTATAGTTATTACACAAGAAATGAAAATAAAAAGAGCTGAAATAACATCATTTCAGCAAGAAAATAATTAAAAAATTAAAATACGACTTGTAAAATATGGGCGGCGTTGTAGTAAAGAAAAAGAAAGAAGAATATACTGTCATATGCTCACTTTCTCCAAAAACACCTTGAATTTGGTAATTTCAAGTTGTTGTTTGCAGAAGACGGCAAATAAATGTACCAAAATGTAAAACGCACGTGGAGAGCGATTGTTTTTGCTCATTACACCTATGGTTTTTATGGCATTCTCGTTGCCATTGCCGTTTTCGTTGATTAAACATCCTATTACTACCAATGCCGGCCCAAGGAATGAAATGAAAATAGGAGCATCTCCCCTCCCTTTAAAACACGATGCCCGTTTGCTTGTCACGAACTTGCCATAAAACGTATTGTAGTATCGAATAGGCCAAAAGGCTTTCTTACTGTTACAACCATGAAATGTTTTTTTCAGTAGTTAGTATTATCCCTTTGCTTGCGACAAGCACCGAATATTTTTATTTTCCTTCAGGGGGATCATGCGCAGGCAAACCAAGATTGCAATAGAGGTAAATATTACGAATCGCACTTATTCTTGAACAGCTGACAAGCAAGAAAGTGATTAGTAGGTTTAATTTATTTGTCTAGTTCTTTCGGTTGGGGTGACTTGAGGCTGATAAGGTTTGTAAAGGCATTGAAGTCTTATTTAACAACCTGCGCTACGTTAAGGACAGAAACTACAGTTACCGCACTCAATTACAAGAACTAAGGAATGAGACCTCAGGAAGCTACAAGGTCTAAAAGTAAACTCGGCCAAGAACCACGCGAACTAAATGAGTGCAAGAAATACAGCGACTGCAACAACTGCGGGAACTTAGAAAACTGCGACAACCCCAAGGAAGGACAGCATAATCAAAAGCTGTTAAAGCAACTTGTTAAAAACATTTAAAGGAATTGGTGCGAAGGCGACGTTTTCCTCCGATTTTGCTGAAGAAAACATCGTATGTGTTTCGGGCTTCACTTGAACACATTTGATTCGATTTTACTTGAAGGTTTGTGTTACAACCCTGTTTTCCTGCTATACCTGCGCCCGGTGGAAAATATCAGTAACACGTAGACAAACTCTTCACAAGCATTTTACCCTGATGAAGACCACTTTATGTGGTCGAGATATACGTGTGGAACAAAACATGTGGTTCATCTTCATTTGTGATAGTGTATATATACATACGAAACAGCACTGTCGCAATAAAACGATGATTATTCCTGAAGCCTGAACTCCTGTGAAGTTATATATATATATATATATATATATATATATATATATATATATATATATATATATATATTCGCTACTCTGTCTTCCGTAACATTCTTTTCAAGACAGTAATACCGGTTAGCTCAGTGGTAGAGCACCGGACTACCGTGCGGGAGGTCGCGGGTTCAAACCCTGGCCGGACCAACACTTAA
>JAEMWC010000033.1:1615000-1622500 GCA_016490735.1 Pachyseris speciosa | reverse complement strand
ATTGGAGATAAGCAACGTTCATCTGCAATAAGGCAATCGCAGTCAGTAAGTGACAATCAACTTTCTTTTAAGAATTAAAGATGCCCGTACGTTACTTATTTCGTCAAAAAGAAAATTGTTTGTTTGTTTGTTTGGGTGCATGTTTGTATGTGTCCAGAAGTGACTAATTGATGACATAAATGAGATCAATGAGTAATCAATATGTGATCAATGGGTAACCAGTTGATTAGTCATTGATTATTGCCGATCGATGATCAATGAATAATCGACAGGCCACCAAATTTGTCATCGATTAATAATTTGATTGCATTGATTCGTCATTGGTATAATTTCTTGGCTACACAAACCACACCACGTCGAAATAAAGAAACAGAAAAAACCTCTGCAAGGTACATGTCGCGAACCATAAATGTATTAAAGATTTATAGCGGAGCACCATTCTTATAGGAACCCATGGATTACTTAGCTCATGGTCACTATGGGTAGCGGTATTGCTCGTGGGCGCGTACGCACGACGACAACGTAGTTGCCCACCATGGCGGCCATACCCCAGGTAAAAGGTTGACCTAGACATACATTCTTTCAGTTAGTTTACAGCGTACATCTTTGATATTAGACATCCTTGTTACAGTCAGTTAAAACCTGTCAAAACAAGGTATCCACTGACCAGTATCACGTGACTGAAGTTGAGAGCTCATCTGCCAAGGTACTGGTTTTCGATTGTAATCAGGACACTTAAACCTTTTTCGCTCGCTTTCTGCGGCTCGACGTGGCTACATGGCCATGCTAGTTTCGGCTAGGTTAAACAAAAAAATTCAAAATTGTGTTATCCTGCAAAATCGTGTCTTAAGTAAGGCCGGTGAGAATAAATAACTCGGGAGCTCCACTCATGTTTTAGGCTTGGTTAAATCTATATATATTAACAGGAGAGTCAGTTACAATAAAGAAAAATGCGGCTGTAAAATCGTAGTAGATGTGTAGTATATATTGCTCATTATTACACATAATAATTTATGTGTAATCAATGAGCAATCGATGAGTAATTAAAAGCACAACTGAAAGAACGGACTAACAGCAAAGCAACAAACTCATCGGAATTTATTATGATCATCATAAAGACACTTTAGGGTTTTGTGTCTTTTGTGTCTTCTTAGCCAATGAAATAGTTTTTTTTTAAATAGCGCTATTATGCAGCTCTGCGATCGGAGTGATTGCTAACTGACTAAACTATCAGGTTCATACTGTTTTTTTGTCTTTTCTACGGACATGTATGTCAAAATTGCTTACAATTTTTACTTACTACGAGATATGTTTGTTACTTGTCTAATTTCTCCACCTTGTCCAATAATCTTCGACGAGACGTACGCATCGTTCTTGTTTTCTTGCAATATATTATTCTTGAACCGCCTTCAATTCCTGTTGAGTGCTCTAAACGATCAGGTGCGTACTTCTTTTTGTCTATTCTACGGACATTTATGTCAAAATTGTTCAGCAATTTTTCGAACTTACTACAAGATATGTTTTTTACTTGTCAAATTTCTCTACCTTCTCCAAGAATCCGTTCGAACAGACATATAGTTACGCGCTGTACTTTGTTTTTTCTCAATGCAATCTCAACTCGGAAACTTGTTTTCAGATGGTAGATTTATCAGCTGGCCAAGAATCAGGAGACGTAGAAGAACCACAAAAACAAGAAGTCAAGCGGGTACCAATGCGAGCATCAAAGCAGATCAGTGCTGCAAGGGTAAGCCCAGGACTTTTGTGACGTTTATTAACTACGTATTTTAATCTCCCTTCCCAAGGCGATCATCTAATGAGTCCTGATCCTGTTGGCCGGTGAAACTGCTAGAGCTGCATTTCACATAGTTGTCGAGAGCCTGATCATGAAAGCTAAATTGGAACCCAAAACAATTCCGCCGCCATAGGTCTTACCTTTGGATTGTCCACTTACTGCAAGTCATCAGAAAGATGGAAAAAAGATGAAATGTAATGATCGCAAAAGTAATCAATTCATGGTGTGCTGTGCAAAAGAATACACAGTATTGTAGGTTTTCCACTTTTTGGACCAAGCTTGGTTAAGGCCGTCTGGCTTAAACAGGTTATGAAATTGGATGTGCTCTATACTCAACGGAGATCCCATATTCTAACAGACTGGAGAGGTGGCGTTAAGGTGGGCAGCACCGGAGAGGACAAAATCTTTTGGCTGCCGCTGAAACTATCCTAGAGCATAACTAGGAAAAGAAGGGAGAGGAGCAGTTTGATTGAGGACGTGGCTGAACGATTACTTAAACATGCGATTGTACTATTTATGGGCATATGTGAACTTTGAAATTTGACTTAATTAACTTCATTTATTTACACAAAAAAGGCCTTTGTAGCCCGCAGTAATGTTGCAATCCTTAAAAATTGATGTACCACCCCTTTGATTCGATTGTCGAAATACTTTGTTTTTGTCTATAATAGCCAAAGAGCAAAAAGGAGTTACGAAGGGAAGAGTATCGGAGAGAAAAGGTGAAATTTCAATATCTTTCCTTTTTCTTTTAAATATCATATGCATACTCGCTGCTATTTATTGCTGTAAAATCTCTCACAGAATCTGAGAGCTACTTGATCGCCAGTGCGGTAGCCTCGCACCTCCTATAAGCTCTAAATTTCAGTGGCGGGGACCGATGCAAAAAATGCTAACCTTCTCACCTTGAATTCAGAAATATTTACCCTCCCCTCTTTGGATCGAAAGCTAATCCTCATCAAATAATTACGTATTAATGTAGGAACGTCAACAAATAGGACAAGAATTAGAAGCAAAGCAAAAGGAAAAGGAAAGTAAATGGACAAAGGTATGCTACATGTTGGTGAAGATATCGTTCATTTCTCAATTTAATGGCAACGTAATCATCGAGCTTTAACATCTAGACGACGGCATTTTTTGATTGAGTGTCAGAAGTAACTAATTCACGTTAATTTGTGGCAGTGAATTTGTTTTATTAGAGAGCTTAAGCAACGACGACCGCAACGGCAAAGGCAACGTAAACGTCATTTGAAACCGTAAATTCTCGAAATTGTAACTTTTTCGCGACTTTCCCAACTATTTTAACTTGTAAAATGCTGGCGAACTATCCTGGAGCTAAATTAGTAGAAACGGATTGAAGTTGAGAAAAAAAAAGGAAGAGTTCACCGTCATACGCTCATGCACGTTCTCCACAAAGCCCCAAATTCGGACATTTCACGTTGTTTTGAGAAGGACGGCAAAAAAATGTACCAAAATGTAAAACACGCGTGCAGAGCGACTTTTTTTGCTCATTAATCCCTTTTTTTTGTGGCGTTCGCGTTGCCGTCGCCGTCATCGTTGCTTGAGCTCTCTTTTATACTTTGGTGTAGATAACACTTGCGCTTTTTTGTTAGCCTGTTGCATGCCACTGATGAGTATGCCGCGCCCATCTCAAAGGCATTAATTTACCTCTTACTATTTTTGTTTACTTCTTGTGCTTTTATGTGATTTGTTAACGCCGTACACAAACTAAGAAAGATATGACTCCTGATGCTATAATTGGCCTTGAAATAACTAAAGAGTTAGGGTTGACTGAACAGCTTTGACTTGGAAACCCAGTTCTGACAGACGCAAGTTAGAACGACAAGAGCCCGTTATTTGATTTTGTTGATAATCTTGGAAATAACCGACGTGGGTGCGTGAACATTTCGGTCCGTCTTTGCCCGGCTAAAGTATATCTAAATTTCTAGAATAAACATTAAATGCAACTGCCCTTGGTTACAGTCTGAATAACATTATTTCCCTAGCTAGTTGCATGTGAAAAAAAAGTAATAATTGCTTAATGTTTATTTCTAGGATAAAATTAGCGTACCGAAAGAGGAGCAGTATACAGCAAAGGAGAAGATGGCTGGTATGAATGCTGTTTTCCTATGGTGATCTCTCAATGTACCCCAATTTTAATTTCGATCCCGCTATATTGACACTAAATTACTAATTGCACGAACAGTAGCAGGAGCAAGCCAAGCGACCCAAGCAGCATCAACGTCCTTAGCTCTTGGTGAGAATTGAATATCAAATGCCGCCTTCATGCTCAGTTAAATAAGTTTTGTGAAGAAATCTGAGCATATTCAAATTAAAAAATAAAATTGGCTGTATATATAGCAGCATTAACCTTGCTTGTTTTGAAGAGAGGAAAAAAACCTTTCATTTGCTCGCCTTTCTTGTTCAAGACAAGTTCACCAACTCGAACCGCTCCCTTCCAGTCGTGAGATGATTTATTCTTATTTGTTTTCAGGACCTTCTTTCCCAAAAAGGTCAAAGAAAAGTAACACGCGACGAAAGACTCGGAAAATAAGGGCCAAAAGAGAAGGTAAATTTTTGTTCAGTATCGTTAGCTCTTCTGGCACTAAACTTGAACGATACCCTCATCATAAGCATTTTATAATATATAATTAAGGACTGGATCTGCTATAATAACGCATTTTTGGTCAGTTAACCCGTTAACTTTTGTTTTCTTTATTATCAGTATAACCGTTCGTGTTCGAATAATGCTTGCATAGATAATAGCCCCGGTTGACAGCAGATAGCAAATAAACAGGATCTATAACGTAAGCGGAAGCCATGAAGAGAGACGGAAGAAAAAGAGGCGGTCATGTGATAGATGAGGGGAAGGCCTTGATTACGCAAAATACCTAACGATTGAAATACTTTGCACACTGTTTATGGGCAATACGTAACTAAAAATGCCTAAGGACTGTAAAACTTTGAATAATATGCAATATTCGCGTAACGCCCCAATTTCCATATCTTCGTTTCATGCTATGATTAGATGAAGACTCTGATGCCAGCAGTGTATGCAGCATTAGCACCTGTCCCGATGACCTGGGTGGTAGAAGGGGCACGGCTCACCGCTCAAGGATGCCCATATTTTCTGACACGGAAGCCGTCATTGTGAGTGATGCACCCAAATCCGCATCTGCTCAAAAGTCCATCAAAAAAGTTCGTCCTAGACCTTCTGGTTTTCATGGCAAATACCGACTCTGTAGGTACTACACAAGCAAAAAGCCTTGTTTTCAAGGCGGGCGTTGTCCCTTTGCTCACAGTGAAGAGGAAAGAAGAGCTTGGGAAGAAGATCGGAAAAAAGGTACAGCAAGGAAATAGTTTATAAGTAACTAATTCTAAGGAACAGCTGCATGCAGTCATTGGTAATTTCTTTGATGGCCGTTATCCCAAATTTAAAATAAACGTTGAATATTTGAATAAAAAGGGAATGGTATGAACAAAAAAATATAGCAAGGCAGTTTACCGCAAGATCATCAAGAAATCACAATTTGAAAATTGGATTGGGGACGTTTTGTACTTTGCGGATATACGTTTTCTAGACTGCTGGCAAATCCATGAGATGGAGATAAAGATAAGCAGAATTTTCTGATTGTCTGCTGAAGCATCATTACAGTGCTTGAGTGTGCTTTTAATAGAACCCATGGGCATGCCCTTATATACACCCTTCAGCTCCAATTTACGGGATAAGGATTGCAAATTCACTCTGCCCAAGCCCCGTGCTGACTACCTAAAACGCAGTTTTTGCTACAGTGGGGCATTGTTATGGAATAATCTTCTTCAAAAAGTCAGAGCGATTAGTTCCTTTCAATCGTTCAAAAGCGAAATCAATCATCTTATGTCTACCTCGCACTCCCACACGGCAAACATGTAAATCTTTGTACTGCTGTTTTTACCGTTTATTAATAAAAGCCTATGCCTATGTCTATGTCTATGTGTACTCCGCTCGGATGTTGTACCCATGTCAGTGGGCTACCAAGAAGAGACAAGTGGATCATGTAGTATCGTGGCCTTGCGCTCCACGTCACGATTCTCCCGATAGCTCTGTGATTAGATAAGCGCACTAGTGTATGGAAGGCTATGGGTTCGTTTGAATCCCTTCGGAACCTCAGGTTACTGGAAAGGATGAAGCGCAATATCAAGATGTCATCCTATAAACAATTGATAAATAAAATCTCATATTCTTAATCGTGTTTCAGGTTTTAGTATGTCGACTACTAAACAACGGAAAACCAAAGCACCAAAGGAGAGTGGAAGTGCTTCTCTATTAACAACATTTCGCCGAGCTTTCGAGGGGAAGTGCCGTCCACCATTAAGGATTCCGGATGGGGTGTACAAGATATGTCCAGAGTAAGGACAAATATTCGTCAACAGTTAGATTTGAAAATTCCATGATCAGTTTTCAGATTGAGGCCCTACCTTACACAAACCTGTAATTTTTGTATCGTTCAAGCCATTTTTATATGGGAATATTCCAATCCATGACTGAAGTTGGATATTGAGGCCATTACGTGATTAACACGTTCTAAAACCTCAGGTAGTACACTAAAATAGCTTTATTTCGACAAAAACTAGCATTTTTGACTGAATTTTTGCAAAATCACATATTTTGCTTAACGAGTGAAAATAATTTATTAAAAAAAGGTGGATTTTACCGAATTCAAAGTTATGTTTGCAATATTTTTAAACCGAGAGAATATTTTGCCGCTTGAATTTAAATTCGACTGTTGTGATACCGTCAAACACAAATTTCCAGCTTCCATGTATAGGTAATCAGAAAGTGACCATGAAAATTTCCAACGTCATTCATAGCAAACAGATACAGACTATGAATTTCACCCAAAGTTAAACCCCTTTTGATCTTTTTGACAACTGCTTTTTCCGTAAATTACAATTTACTGGAGAAGATGTGTTTCAAATCAACAATTTAGAGAGACATGGAGGAAACCAGTAAAAGAATTTTCCCATTCAGTTAAGGTACACATCGGCAATAATCTTCGTAATAACGGCATTCTGCACCTGAAAAAGAACGTAGAATTCACGTCAATAGGTATTTGTAATTGAAGGCTTCCAGAGCAAGCGACTTATTTTGCTGGATTTTGGTGAGTCTGTTCAATCTCACGTTATTTCTTTGTGAAATAGGTTGTAAGGAGTAACATTTACGGAACCGTTACACCCTCTATTTGGAATTCTAACTATGTTCAATATTTGAGTCATTTGTCGGTCACATTAGCTATACAGAGACAACTGAAATTTCATAGAAGGTAAACTGGTTGGAAAAAAGGCCCACCAACACTTGAAATACTTCATACCATTATTGTAGCAAGTGGCAACAAAAAGAGTTCTTAGTTGACTTTCCTACCTGAATGGTGTAAAGCATTGTCTACAAAGATCTTACTTCGCCGGTTGTCGTCACTCTGCTTTTTGCTAGTGACTCAGTATTCATGTAGGACTTAGGTAGGGCAGATCGGTAGAGCGCAGTGTATAGAACTCATCCTTATATTTGCACATTAATTGCATCGGTCAAGATACAGCTGAAGGTATACCGTACCAGTCAGTTTCACGGCATGCTTTCCTTTGACATTTGAATATTTATCCAATATGAAATTGATATTTACTATTCAACACCCAGTGCCATTGTGCTCTCTCTGCACTAAATCACTGATTGCAGT
>JAEMWC010000033.1:1557500-1610000 GCA_016490735.1 Pachyseris speciosa | reverse complement strand
AGTAATCAGAAAGTACTTGTGCATGCTTTGATGACAAGTGTCTCACAAAACTAAAAAACTGTGACATGTACGCGGTCTCAATTGCGTACATTTGGAGTGAATCAAGGATTTCCCTATTATCTATCTACAAATTATTCCAACTGATTTGAAACGTTCCCGTGTTTGACAGCTGAAATTGCTACATACACCCAACGTACCTAAGGGAACTTTCTAACGTATGGTTATATCGACTTAAAGCTCAATATTGCTTTGCATTTCATTTCCCATTAGCTCGAAGACCTTGTATCCAGTCTTCCTGGAGTTGCTGTGGCATGTGAACCCAGGGATCGCAATGTTTCGTTACAGATACCACTTAATAGTGAAGACGAAATATCATACAACTGGACACTGACAGTTTGCCACGAGGTTAGATTCTAAACTAAATTTGTACGTATAACTACTAATACTTGACACTTGATCCGGCTCAGCGTCAAATTTGACTTACAAGTAGACGCCCTCTAGAATTTCGAAATAGATTACAGTACATTACCAAAGAATATTTTCATGATATCGCTAAGAACGAGGATATTCAACCTCATCGCGCGTGGAAATTGTTGTTATGTATTTCATACTGTATTAGTGTAGCTAAAATAATGTATTGGTTAATTCCATATTTTGAACCCTGACTGTAAATTTTTACGTATGGTTTGGAAACCAACAATGCTGACTCTGTGGTATTGAATTCGAAATTTCAATAACCCGCTGGTATTTTATTTCATTTTGACGTCACTGTACATGCGACTATCGTAGAAAAAAGCTAATGATTTATTTCTAATTTCTTCTATCTTGGCGGGGCTACTGTATAGTTTAAGATCTCTGTCACGTCTTTATAGGTACCAATAAGCAGTCATCTATGAAATGACGCAACTGTTCTCTTCTGATCTTAGTCGAGTGAGACTGGCCATCTACAACATGTTGCACTCCTTCCTCAGTACCACAGATGCTACACTCTTTCCAACGTCACATTAAAGTGTACTGTTCCAACTCCTTACGGCCCACCAATGGAACTTAAATCTCCTGAAAACGAATCCCTGAGTAATGAGTTCCACTATGCAGTGAAACCGTACATGCGCTCACTGCACGGACGTTGTGAAGTGAAGGTGGTAGTGTCCTTCTCTACTCTGGTGTTTGGGAGCTTTACGAAAATTTTAGTGTTTGATTTTGGGGAAGAGTCTCCTCGGCTTGCTGTGAAAATGAACATTGAAGTTGGCAGTCAAGAATTTTTACAAGAGTTTGAAGAAGAGAAGTCTAAGTTGGCTTTGGATTGGACTCCGTGGGATGATGGATCACGCAAAATTGTCAAGTTCGAGCCAAAACAACCATCAGTGTTCAAAAATGATCATTTAATTGACAGGCACAAGTTACCCAAGGCGGAGGACATTGTGCCGTGTCCGCTTCTTGACAAATCGCAAGGCTTGAATCCAAAAAATTATATGGATGTCATGCATCAGCTGCTATTTGTCGAAGAGTTCTACATTCGGAAGCAAATTTCCAGGTAAACTTTATGGATTTAAAATAACTAAGTTCGTATTGACTGATACGCGGTGAAAGCTATTGTGCTGGGGAGTTTAGGTCAAGGAATTGAGGCATATTCGCCTTCACTCGGCCTTTCAATTGGCAATCGGAAATTGCCATTTGCTACTACACTAATTCACCTACCCGATTGTAATATTATGACAAAGTTAGCGTAACGAGATCTGAATTCCTTTCCATAATTTATTTTCATTATGGCATCATGTTGATCATCTACAGATAGTTTCACTGCCTTCTCTGATACATCGCATTTTTCAAGTACATGCAACTTTGCTTGTGTTATGGATGTCTAGAAATCGACAACCCAATAAAACGAGGGCATAGGAAACGATGACCCATAAACAGTGAATGCTTAGTAGTGATCCTAGGAGTTTGTTTCCTCATAGGTCCGCTAGCTTGCATTAAATAACGAAGAAGGTTTTGCATAAATGTTACTGGAATTCGGTGAAATGTGAGGAGAAAAAAATTCAGCAGAGTGAAACTGTTTGCAAATACGTCATTTGAAACAGATTAAAAGTTGGTCTTCACGTAACTCAAGTAAAAAATAAAATCAATCAACAAATTGAGATATTGTAGAAAAATAGTAAATACGCGACCTGTCAGTCCCATGGGTGTGTGATATCCCGTACTTGAGTTATTCAGCAAAATGTACCACTCAAAATTATAGAGTTTGGTATGGAGCGAGCAGGGGCACAAACACGTACGGCGGCCGGAAACAATTGAAAGCATCTGCGGCTTGCGCAGAAAAGCCTTAAGTGAGCTTTGTGGATAACAAGAAAAAGAACGGACGACATTCTTAGACTCAGACCTTCAACATGAAGAAAACGTAAAGCTTGTGGGATGTGGCTGGAGTGACAAGGATACTTCACAAATTAATGTGATCAAGTAAGCTGAAGCCACTCAAAAGGCACTAAGGCCACAAGGTAGCGGGCATTACCCCTTAAATCTACCAAAGCAAAGATTGAGCCCAAGCATTAGCAGCCACGGACAGCTGTTTCGGCCTTGTTAGGCCTCATCAGCATGGCATAGCTAATGCTTAGGCTCAAGTACCCACATATCAATAAAACAAGCAATGAAAACGTAAAGCTTGTGGGATGTGGCTGGAGTGACAAGGATACTTCACAAATTAATGTGATCAAGTAAGCTGAAGCCCGAGTAATTATTCCGAACGCTCACTCAGAACTAATGCTCTTCTAATGCTCCTTGCCAAGTATGTCCATTTTCCTGATTTATAGTAAGTCATTTTCCACCACTCGAACAAAATGGAGGAACCACTGGTAATGCAACACTATGGGCCGGCGCGGGATCAAACGTAACGAAAGGTCAACCGGTTAGGCAACAGATCATCCAGTTTTGACCAGGCCTGGTGACCAGCATGCATGGCTAACTAAATTTAACAATTGACTTCTTTTGCAGCTTCAACGTACAGGAAGTAAAGCTACACGCTTCAAAACTGATTGTAAAGAAACACGAGGTCGTGTGCGCCCAACAAGGTTGGCTGTATGGTTCCTTTCACATGGCGCGACCGATAACACCCGATGACGCCCAAGGGAGACTTTTGCTTAGGAATCTGTTCAGTGGAATGGGCTCCGTTCTAATTGCAAGAAACCAAAGTGATTCTGTTGTCTATGAAGCATTCCTAGAATCGGTAGAGGACAGTCGAGTAATATTAAAGCTGTCTGAAAGGTGCTGTAAAGAGATGGGGCTATCAAACAACACTTTCGTGACGGTGGACATTCAGTTTCACATCAACCGGCTTCCTCTGTGCGAGATGCACGACAACATTGACAGGCTGGGACCAGAACATTTCCGAATATTGTTCCCCGAGTTAAGCAGTGTTGGATCGGAAGAAAAGGTAAGTTGTAGAAAAAGGACAATTTTTCGCTCCTTTAATCAGCTAGTTGGTCCAAATCTTGGATGAATTTTTAGGAGACACATCTGGCATGCATATATCTGCAGGAGTGTATTTGTCCGACTATAACGTCATTTCGAAACTTCTCCGATAGAAAAGCAACAATTCGCCATTATGCTGGACCAGTGTCATCATTTATACTTTAGAGTGATTTTTTTTTAAATTTATTACTTAATTAGTGTCTTCTATTACTTTTAGATTCCAAGTCTTCCATGGATTCTTGACGTAAACGTAAATGAAGATCAGAGAGAAATCATTAAGAAAATAGCCGCTCCCGCGATCGATGCACCTCCTGTAGTGGTATTCGGTCCGTTTGGAACTGGAAAAACATACACACTGAGTCAAGCAATTCGTCGTATTTCCGTAAACCAAAACAACCGAGTGCTCATCTGTACGCATTCAAACAGCGCCGCGGATATACATGTGGAGTTGTTGCATAACTACCTGGAAGATCCGGCCAGCATAACATCTTGTAAACCGTTGAGAATTTATACCCCTTTGCGTAAACTTTCCACCGTTTCTAACCGTGTGAAGGAGTATTGTCTCATTGCAGACAAAGGGACGCCAGCAGAAGCTTTCAGGCTTCCAACGCGTGATGATGTGCTGCGTCACCGGGTCGTCATATCGACTCTGGGCATGTCTCGAGCCCTTTTTGACATGGACCTTCATCGAGGGTATTTCTCGCACATTTTAATCGATGAAGCTGCACAGGCACTGGAGACGGAGACCATAACCCCCCTCACTCTAGCAGGGAACAAGACTAAAGTAGTTTTCACTGGAGATCACATGCAGGTATAAGACTTTCTAGCGTCTGGAAATATTTGTTTTGTTTTTACCATAGAATCGCATTGCATGCCTGGCAAATGAGCCCAGAGCGGTTTCTTTCGTTTTGTTTCTACTTTCCTAAAACAAAACCATTTTAAACAGCCTAGGTTCCGTGCAAATGTGACACAAATCATTGGAAAATAACTAATAAACACAGAATGAATCTCTTCCCAATTTTGATCTGAAATTTGACTTCTTAGAAAGACTGGAAAAGCCGCTTCCTCTCCAAAGTACAACAAATCGTCGGCACAGCAATTTCTTCATCTTCTTCTTTTAACTCGAGTTGTATTCTTCAAAAGAGGCATAAAAGTCAAGTGCTAGCTGGAAAATACAAAAATACTCCAGAAGGTGAGCTTTCTAGTTATAAAAGGAATTAAGAAAAAACTAATTTTCTCTTGAAATGCTCAAAACTTGGATCGGCCGATCATGGCGCCAGGCAGGCTTGTGCGGTTGAAAAACAAGACGATTCAATGCTTCAAGGGCTTTCAGTTTACCAACAGGATGTTGCAGCTCAACAGAAAGAACAGAGAACAGTATACTTAACTAGTATTCCACGAACTAGTACTCCACAAATTCTTTCTTTGGACACTAAACCGTTTGTTAGTGTTGAAACCACGACAGCACAGATGAATCAAATAAATTGAAGCTTAACATTTGCTTTAATCGCTGTTTACTTTGTTTAGCAATGAAAATCGTATTTAACTTTGAACTGGAATAAATAACAATAATCTATGCTCATATCTTTTCTTTTTTGTTCTAAAATGCGAGCGAACGAGAGCGTTTTTACTTCGCTTGCCTAACTTTCTTTCAGCGTGCCTTGACAGTGATAAGAAACTTTTCCTCTCATGTTATAAACACGTAATCGCAATGAGTACCCTTAAAGTTAAGGATAAATATCGCTTGTGGTATCCTTAAAGTATTTACAGGTAATTTTATTGGAGATCTTGTTTGATGTTTTTCCTTTCTTGGGTGCTGTATTTTACCGATTCGTGTTCCAAGCCAAGCAGGCGTGTTACCAAAATATGAATTTTCTCATTCTCGTGGAATAATGTACATTCGCAAAGTTCTTTTTTAACCTTGAACTGACAAAAAACGTCTGTGATTTCTTATTTTAGCGTGCATGTGATTCCTATTCGTTGGTTTTTGACAGTTGACTCCGAAATGACTTTTTTTTTTTTTTTTGCTTTTTCGTGCGCTTGCTGAGGATTCTCTTAAGACTCATGCGATTCAAGAAAAATTCATTGCTAAACTTGTTAATTCCACAGGAAATGTCACTGGAGAAACTTATATCACACTCATCGCTTCGCGATCTGTGCGATATCGGTTTTCGAGTGACATTTCACGTGGAATTCACCAGGTAGGCGATAAATTTTTTTGTAGTATTGTTCACCGGGGAGCCCTACATTGTTTTAGAGATTGGGTGTAGGGCATTTCTTGCATAGCACTTAATTGCGGATGATTTTTTTTTGTAAAGAAATTCTTTCTCTTGGGTTAATATTGAATAGATATCTTTGGCAATCTACTTCAGTGCATGAAAAAGATAATTTGCTGAAATATATCTTCATCTTAATTGAAATATTATGAAGGAAAGAATTTAATGAGTGCAACTGCAAAATGGTTTCACTTCTACTAATTATTTTCCTTGAAATTGCCAAAGGTCTCAATTTCTTCACGCGTAGTAAGTGTTGCTTTTTGTACTTACCTTTAGATGAGCCCAGACGCGTTTTCACCTCAAGCAAAGAAGTGGGGATTTCAGACTTCTTTACAAGAGAGACTCTTCTACAACTACAAGAGACGCCAAAGTGGGTCTGAAATAGATCCTCACCTCATCTTCCTTACACAAAATTACCGCTCAAATGAAAGACTGCTCCAGTTCTCGTCCGACATGTTCTACGGTGGCGACCTTTCATCTGGCAGCGACCAACCTCTTCACCCTCAATTCGGACCACTCCTGTTTTATGCAGCTCTTGGGAGAGAGGAGTTGGAAGAGAGTCATGCATCGTATCGCAACTTGGCAGAAGTTAATGAAGTTGTAAAGCGAGTGAAAAAGCTTTCTGATTGCTGGCCTAAAGAATGGGGAATGAGGGATCTTGGACAAATAGCAGTGGTTTCATCATATCGCTATCAGGTAGGCACTACACTCATTTGCAAGTAACTGACAATTCTAAATCGTCTTGTTCAACTTTCGATCGCTCTGTTCAAAATTTTGTAGCAAATTTTAAAGGCAACAACTATCATTCAAAAGCAGGCGCACATAATTATTGCGCTAAATACCCTACATGTACAAGTAAGGAGATTAGAATCAGTTTTCGGATCTAAATGAGGAGCGGTGGAACAATAATAATTTATTTTCTCTGCAATGTGGTTGATGGTGTTTATTTGCTCGCATTCAATTGTTTACAGTGTCCTTACTAAAACAATATCACTTAAGAGGGCGTTCTGAGCTGGGCCGCGTTCTTGTAACGAACGCATACGTACTCCAAAGGTAAACTTAACAGCAAAAAGTAAAAAGAGCCAGTTAAACTATCCGTAGAATATGGAATTACCCGTTTTGGAGATGGGCGTCGGAAGAAATTCGATTTGATGAACACACGTAATCGCCTTAATAATATCTTCGTCCAAATAGGTTAAGACAATTCGTGACGGCTTAAGAAAGATCGGCCTTGGAGCTGTAGACGTTGAAACCATTGAAAACATTCAAGGTAGGTGGATAATTTTATCATAACTGTATTTTGGAAAATTGCTAAGCAAAAGGAAAGTTCCATCAAGTTCCTGAATATAATCTTTTACTCTCATGTTCTGACCATGCGTTGATACTGGGGGAATAACAAAATTGACTGACCGTTATGACCGCCGCTGGTCAAGTAAATGTCTTGCCTCTACGTACTTTTAAAATAAGTGTCAAAATTCAGTTACGTTTGTTAAATTTTCCACAGGAAAACAGTTTCGAGCTCTCTTCGTCAGCACAGTTCGAACGTTCCACACGTGCAAAGAGCTCGTGGACTCTGGAACTGAGGAAACCGAGAATCCTTACTTGTTCTTCCTGTCAGATCCTAAGCTGCTCAATACCGCCCTCACTCGTGCCCAGTCGCTTATCGCTGTGGTTGGCGATCCATTTTCTTTGAGAACCATCGGTGATTGCCAAGGAATATGGGAAGAGTTCATCAAGCGATGTAGTGATGACCAAAACCTTTTTGGCATTGGACGCAACGAGTTGGAAGAAAGCATTTCCCAGAGTGGACTAAATGTCAACGCTGCCGAGTTTGTGCCAAAGGTGACCGCAGACACTGTTCAACAACCTGCCTCGGGTCTAAGAGATTCTGCTGGCGCCGATTCTTCTTCACCTCCGCAGAAAGATGGAGCAAATGTCAAAGAAAGAGACAGTGCCTTATCTCTGGAAGGAACCGCCCGTTATGTTAACAAAGATGACTTCTCGGGCGCTGCCGTTTCCGAGGAATCTCACAGTGCAGAGAACAGTGAACGCGAAAGATTATCTGACTCAGACGATGCAGGTGACGAATTTTCTGAGACTGACGACCTTTGTAATGCTGATGATTTTGCTGAACATGAAAACGAGCCATTGGATGAAACGGTCCCCCCAAAGTTCATGGATCCTATTATCCAGGCCTTAAAGGAAAAGTGTGGAGAGAACAAACAGAAGAAGAAACTAAAAGATGAAGCGAGGTCTGAAGAGATTGCAAGAAAAGGAGGGATGAAAGATGAAGTTAATTCCGACTTGAATTTTTCACCAGAAAAAACAGAACAGAATGCAGAAAACAATCATAGCACCCCTGGAAACAAAATAGTTCACGAAGATGTGAAAATGAAGATGAAGAAAGGTAAAACTCAGATTTTTCTGGTAAATTTGAATTATAAATACAGCGAGCGCACAGAAAGGCTTCTTAGTCAGCCAAAAGTGGAAGACCAAGAATGCCTGCAAGCGGAGTATCTTGATCGTTTGTTAAAGAGCGACCCTGAGCTCTATCGCGAATGTACTTTGAGAGTCAACTACGAAGGAATAAGAACCTCGTATGGTGAGGTACAAGATCCTGATAGTGAAGACATTTTTATAGAAGGAAACACTCGCCAAACCTTTCATCGCGACGTCGTGGTTGTTAAGATGTCGGAGAAACCTTCCGTGGAAGTGGAAGATCATTCAGAGTTGTTAAAAGGACAGATAATGGGCATTCGACATCATGCGATTAATCCCCGCGAGCGGCAGTTTGTGTGCACAGTATCCAGGAATAATCCTCGGGTGATGTATCCCCTCAACAAAGCAATGACGCCGATCGTTAACATCAATGACGAACGATATAAGGGAGTTCCAATTTACAGGAAGATTCAAGCTGAATTACACGAAAATACAGTGCGTGCAAAGACTCTTTCGCTTAAGGATGCTCTGAGCGGCAACTTTCTATTTGTTGTTCAATACTTACAGTGGAGACGCGAATTTCACCTTCCGCTCGGCATTGTCACCGAGACGGTTCGCAAAGGCAGTGATCTAAAGGACTCTTTCAAAATTCTCAATGCTGAATATAACCTAAATGAAGAATTCCCAGAACAGGTTATCAAAGAGGTGGAAAGAAGCAAAGAGGGCTGGTCAAACATCGTTTCGAATGAGAGAAATGGGCGCCCTTTTGTAAAAAACGCATTTACAATTGATCCTCCTGGAAGTAGAGCTTTGGATGATGCCTTAACCGTTGAACAGTTACCAAATGGTTTTTACAGAGTCGGAGTTCACATTGCTGATGTGTCGTCCTATGTTCCAGCCGGGAGTAGAATCGATGTTGAGGCCAAAAAGAGAGGTACGTCATACTTTCGAGGTCATCGACACAGAGAAGTCCTCATGCTTCCAGAGGTGCTGAGCCATGACATCTGTAGTCTATTGCCAAAGCAAGAGCGACTAGCAGTGTCTGTTTACGTGGTGGTGGATAAAGAGGGTTGTATTCAAGAAGGGAAAGACCTTGAGTTTTGTCGATCTATTCTAAAGTCGCAGTGTCGTTTGACGTATGCCCAAGCGCAAAACGTTATACTTGGGAAGCCTGCTAATTGCAGGGCTGAGGATGGAGAACTGACTGCGGAAATCAAAGAAAGTATCGACAGACTAAATTTTTTGGCACAGAGAAGAAGGAAATTTCGTCTATCTCACGGATCACACTTTCACTTCGATCATGCAGATCGACAGGAGGACCTTGAGGCTCACGAGTTGGTGGAGGAAATGATGATCCTGGCCAATTGTGTTGTAGCGAGGTACCTTGTGGAGAGAAGACCTGAACTTTCACCACTGCGAATTCAAAGTCGTCCAAAAACGAGTAAACTAATAGAGTGGAGGGAACGTTTCGGTGGTAGCGCCAAGCTTTCCCTTTCTCTTAGAAGGTACTTGACTAATCTTGAAGATGTTGAATGCGAAGAGAACTTCGTTTTGCCGTCGTCTACTTGGAGCCGAATCTCTGAAGCACATCAGAAACGGGATCAGAGGGAGCTAAATCTCTTAGTTTGCAACGACAACATGTATCCTCAACTGGTAGTCGCACATTCTTCCCTGAAGGGCCTGCAAAGGAAAGCTGAAGATGTAATAGCTGCTGAAATTCCGGCGGATGACAGACGTCACTGGTCCTTAAACGTACGAGAATATACTCGCTTTACTTCGCCAATCCGTCGATATCTTGACATCGTTGTTCATCGTTTGTTGTTTGAGACGATCGGGCAAGATGACGTGCATGATATCCCCAACGTTTTTCGCAGGTGTTCATTCTTGTCTGACAATTCAAGCAAGTTTGAAAAAGATTGCGGCCGCGTTGAAGTTGCTGTCAGTCTTAGTGAAGATAGTTGCGAGGTAAAAGCCATCGTAGAAATCATCGCAGATGATTACATTCGGCTGCAGCTTATATCTGATGTTAACCAGTTTCTCTCTTCAAAACAGAGGCGAATTCAGATCAGTCACTTAGGACCAATCGAGCAACCCATCGTCGATGAATCTTATGCATGCCTGGAGCTGAAGTGGAAGCTTAGAATTTACAATGCTTCGCCTGAAAACATCAAACGAGCAAAGGAGATCGGTAGTGATAGTGAACACCAGGACAGGCATCTCCGTGAAGACACGGCTATAATTCGGGCTTTGCTATCCCTGAAATCAATGGATTCAAATTCTAGTCACCAAATTCCAGGCAGTCTTTGGATGGCTATCTTGGATGCTGTCAAAGAGGATGCGTTTGACACCCTAAGCCGGCGCCTGAAGAAAGTGGATGAGTTAATCACCGAGGAAAGGAGAATGTTCTCAGCCTTAAGACGGCAGGAAGAGGAGAGAATACTCAAGAAGTTTTTAGAAGAAATAGAAGAGAATGACGAGAGCTACTCTGATGACGACAGTGATGACGACGGAGATGATGATGATGGTGACGACGATGACAAGGTTGATAAGGAAGAGGAGAAGGAGTACAAGGAGGAAGATCAAGACGCTATGCACTTCATTGAGACCTCTCTTGTAATGACAGTTGCCGACAATGTAAGTGTACAACTTTCTTCAAACGACGTTGAAGGAATAATGTCACCTGAGATTCAGCTCTTTAATCTCCCGGCTGGAATTGACATCTGCCTTGAGCATAGAAGGCTTCCCGAAAGATGCTTTGCAATAACAGCATCAGACCAAGCATCGCAACCGGACTATAAGTCTATCGATAGATATGCCCAGGTTTGGAGACCTGTACTTTATATGGAGGCAGCAACCGTAGCTATTAGAAATGATGACACCATAATTCTGCAAAACCTTGAAATGAAATGGACAAAGGATGAAGGCGGCAATTTTTTCGGTGAGTTTCTGCTAAACAAGGATTTTTGCAAAACCAGACATGTCAAGTTCTTTTATGGGGATTACGCTTGCGTACATGTTCACTGTGTGGAGACCTCCCCATACAGTCTATCTAATTCTGAGCCGCAAAATGAGGAACACGAGTTTTTCAAAAGGATCCAAAAGGAAGCCACAGCTATAAATGGACGCGGTATAGTCGCTGTAAGACACTATAAAGGCAAAAGAGAAACTGTCGACGCTCGCGATAAGAATATGGAGACCTCCACCGTTAAGAGCCATTGGGTTGGCCACTGTGTCTTCAGGAAGAATGACGATGACGATGACGACAGTGATGACGACGTTGATGATGATGATGATGATGATGATGATGATGATGATGATGATGATGAAGACGATGACGAGGTTCATGAGGAAGAGGAGGAGGATGACAGTGATGACTACGGAGATGAGATCAAATACACGCTGAAGCTTTTTCAGAACTCAATGAGAGTCCCTGAAGGCCTAGACGAGGGGAAAAATTGGATTTGCACAATTGAAGTAGTAAAGCAGACCATCACTTCCAGGTAACTATTTGAGGGCTTTACAAAGTATTATGGAACATAAAAGGCCATTAAAGGTGTTTATTGTCTCCCTACACATGCAAGTGCCCTGGTGTAAATTTTGTTATCCATAGCCCACATAGAACGACATGAAAACTTGGTACCTTGTCCAAGTTGCTTACAGGTGAAATATCCACTATCCAATTAACAACTGCCACCTTGTTTACACTTTTAATTCACAGGCGAATGATTTCAACTGTAAATGATTTAATACAGAGGAAGCAGTCGTTGAGCCCGACCCCACTTGCTCACAAAATCTGTATGGGAAGTGCATTGAGACTGCCTGGTAAGTCAATAAATGACTAACTTGCTAATATGCGATCTTCAGTTGAGTTACACGTGATATGTTCGTGAACTCGACTTTCTCGCAGACACTCGAACGGAAATCGATTTTTTTTTCAATTTTCAATATACATGCATAACCACATACTAGCATCGTGTGTTTGATTCTCTGGGGTAATTTAAGCCCTATAGTTCGTTTCATTAACTCTGGGGCATTGCGTTGACCGTGCCAGTTATCTATCAGCTAGCGTATTTTAATACTTGGAAGGGTAGTGCCTATAAATATCGCTAAATCTTAAGGCGTTTCTCGTAGCCTGCTTAATGAGAGGAATGCGTATATCTCGAATAAGATATCTGATACTTTTTATTCATAGATCTCCGGATCAGTCTACCAGATGACAGTCTTTCGATTGCTGACCATGTTAATGGAAAAAATCTGAGAACACTTAACAATTTTCAAGTTGGAGCTGTAAGGCAATCACTGCGTGGACAGTTTACTCTTATTCAAGGACCACCGGGTGAGCTCAGAAAGTGATAATTATATTTTCTCTGAATCATATATATGAAATAAATCATACATGAACCGCGGAAATGAAATCAAATGAAGAATGATCCTCGTGGCTGTGAACGCAATTTATGCAATTGCGAAAAGAGGCCTGAAAAAAATCCAGGACTTCCACGGTCTTTGAACCCGTGACCTCGCAATTACCGGTGCGATGCTCTAACCAACTGAGCTATGAAGCCACTGACGTTGGAAGCAGGTCAGTGGTGGGTTCATATGTTCCCGTGAAATAAATGAGTGTGAATCATATATATGAAATAAATCTGCGAGGATCATTCTTCATTTGATTTCATTTTCGCGCTTCATGTATGATTTATTTCATATAAATGATTCACACTCATTTCTTTCACGGGAACATATGAACCCACCACTGACCTTCTCCCAACGTCAGTGGCTTCATAGCTCAGTTGGTTAGAGCATCGCATCGGTAATTGCGAGGTCACGGGTTCAAAGACCGTTGAAGTCCTGAATTTTTTTAAGGCTTCTTTTCGCAATTGCATAAATTGCGTTCACAACTGCGAGGATCATTCTTCATTTGATTTAATTATATTTTCTATTAGTATAAATCTACTAGTGTTCTATCACGAATACCGTTCTCTGATTGGCTAAGCTACTCGCTAACTATTCCGATAGATAGCGAGAGTAGATAGATAGCGAGTAGCGGTTGTCAACAAAATGGCGGCCGCTTCTTCGCGTCTTCGAAGTGTCTGCGAGGAGGATTTAGATAATTGACATGTTTTGTTTTGAACGACTAGCAGATTTGTAGATTATTCGCTCTCGATTTCTATGCGTGATAGAAATCGAGAGCTCATAATCTAATTGTTAAATATAAGGCAAAGGGTAGTTAACGTGATCCTTCCTTACCTCTGTGGTACGAAACATAGGCTGCTTCTTTCGTGTTAGCATTGCATTTTTCTACAACGCACCGAAAGTCTAGCTTTTCCTGCAAACACTCACAAGGACACTTGTTCTCTATCAGTACATAGTAGGGGTGCGCGTACGCAAGCTGCATGTTGCTAGCATTAGCACTTTCGAAAGCCTCTTGTGTGCTTACAAGTTCGAAAACTTTTTATGTGTGGCTATAAAGATTGGGAACGATAAAATCCGCAAACATGTCAGAAATATTGATAAATGAAATATTTTGGTGGTTATTAAAATATAAAAAAAATCTAGTCCCTTTTTTTGAAAATAGGTGGGGTAACCTTAACCACCTTATGGTTAACCCCCATTTCATAAGGTGAAGAAAACTACTGCTTATTTCTCCATGCGTTTGCACGCTTCCTGTAACCATTCACAGCGCCCTAAAAATTTACCAATCCTGTTTAAGGTGACTAATCTCTTAAGAAGCTATTAATGCCGAGACATTTTTAAAGAACGTTGCTAAAATTACTGTTTCCCTTTCTAGGCACTGGAAAAACCATAACAGGACTTCACATTGCCTATTGGTTTGCGAATATAAATCACAGAGAATTTTTTAATGGCCAAAATCCACCAGATACTCCAAGAGAAGGGCCTCCAGAACTTCTAGAGCCTCCTGAAAAGGCATCTCCACAGGTCCTCTATTGTGGGCCTTCGAACAAATCTGTGGATGTGGTTGCGGGTATGTTAATTTAGTGATCTTAAGAAACGACGACGGCAACGGCAACGAGAACGCCGCAAAACAATAGGTTTAAGAAGAAAACAACAGTCGCTCTGCACGTGAGTTTTACATTTTGTTAATTTTCTTTGCCGTCGTCTACGAACAGACAACAGCGCAAAATTGAAAGTTCTGTGGAGAACAATTGAATGCATGACAGTAGTTCTTTGTTTTTTTTTTCTTTACTTCTACGCCGGCGAAAGTACGTAACTTAAATCCTAGATAGATCGCTCACATTTTAAAGGTTGAACAAATTGGAAAAATCGCGAAAGAGTTACAATTAAGAGAAGATATATTTTGAAATGGCGTTTTCGCTGCCGTTGCCGTCGTCGATGCTTAAACTGCGTAATATGATGGTATTTACGGTTTTCTGATGAAGGAGCTCTTGACTGATCATGGTAATGGTAACGAACTTACTGTATATACCGCACATATCACAAAGTCTCATGGCAGCTTACAATTCTTCTTTGTCGACGGTGAGATCGGACGTCAGCCTGTAAAGGCGCCTCTGGCAGCGGGTATCAGTCGTTATTTTATCTAACCCACCCAGCCCACCTATGAATGTGAAAGACAGATGAGAGATAGAGATAGACTACCACACCGGGAACTACGTCGCCTACATGATCATGATGACTGATATATTCCTAATCATAATGCCCTGCCAGCTGAACAGAAGTGGATACAGGAAGAAATCTCCAGGAAGGATGAGCCACCTGAATCGACTCTAGAAAATCCTGTGACATGGTATATCATTTGTGGATAAACTTAAATCCCTTAGTATGTGTGGAGAAGCATGGGACTTGGTCGTTCTAATGTCATCAAGCATGGATTATTGGAGAATGGTTTGAAGGCTTCTTTAATTCCCAAGACGTCTGTCAGCCAGAGATCGTTGAGTAAAGACGATATTACTGCAGCAAATATTTTAAATCTTTTCTTTACTTCAGCTGGGTAAGTTAAGGCTGATCGCATTACTTCTCTTGCTTGAGAATGTAATCGCGACCTTTAGACATCAGCTTTTGTTCCCATAAATTATCCTGCTGTTAAACAATTCAATTTCAACCCTGTGAAAGCATCCAAAGTGTGCGTTTGGAAATATGAGAGACTTGCAATTGCTTGGTCTCAAATGAAACCTTATCGACAAAGAAAAGTGGTACGGGAGAAACGGCACCCTAACGAAACATCATGTTACTAGAAATGAGCAATTGAGGCCTTCGAAATGATAAACCATAGTTTTCTTCCCGGTAAACTGCAGGTCACTGAAGTCTCGTCGTCTAGATCAGCATCTATTTATCTGCGGATAGACGCCAAGTTGTGCAAACAGTTCAGTCCTGAGTTATCTGACACACTGCCCTAAAACCATTGTGCCAAAACGAAGTATTCTCGGGCATATTTTATTCAGTGTTTGGGTTAATGATTTTCCACTCTCCCCTCGGTATTACCTAACTGGAAGTTAAGTGAAAGTTATGCCTCATTCCCAGCCCATGACCGGTTTAAGGCAGTTTCCGATGTGAACGACGATCTTCTTAGAATTTGCAACTGGTGCTTCTACAACCGTCTTCTACTAAACCCAGAGGATGCTAAACTTATAATTAATGGAAGTTGGCAAATCTCCCGGATATCCACGCAATGGGGAAAGATTCGCCATTTCTCTTGTTTGCTACTGCCAATTTCGACCATCTTTAAGAGTCGACTTGGTGGTACCCAAATATTTTTAACCCGCTTTAAAAGAGAAATTAAAAATGACTTTCGATGCTACATGCTGTTAAAACTATATAAATTCTAGAAGCGATTTTAATAAGCCATGGAAAGAGCGCTAATTAACAGACGCCCTAAAATTTATAACGCTAGAGACATAACTTTCGGTGACTTTTCGGCATTCTTGTTCTTTTGAGTAGTAGTTGTTGTTGTTTTCTTTTGTACATGTTAGTGCTTGCGCAGAAACGCTGGAAGTGCACTTTGCGGATGAAACACGACGAAGCAGACTCCAACCTCCCGGTCTAGTAATATAGTAGCTAAAAATACTGGTATTCTCACTAAACTGAGACATTACCCTGACGTTCATATGCTGAAACAAATATACTGTGCTTTGATTTATCCTTATTTAAGCTATGGCATTATTCCCAGGGGTTGTGCCAGCAATAATCGATGAAATTGCCTTCGTACCGAGCAGAATAAACGTCTTCGATGCATCTTCTTTGCTAGGGAGAGTGCTGGACCCTACTACAAACTCTTAGGAATTCTCAACCTAGACTATAAATATATATAAATTTAAAATAAGTTGCCTTACACATAAGGTTAAAACTGAAACTGATAGCATTCCAGATGTCTTCTCTGATATCCTGACACCAGTAAATTATGTACACAACTATAATACAAGATTTGATAATAACCTGAAATGTTTTAGGCCGAGAGTATTGAGTAATATGGGTAAGTCAACGTATAGATTCTCCAGTTCAAAAATTTGGGAATCTATACCTCTCAGAATTAAGTGTCTGCGCTACAATACTTTAAAGAAAGAGTATAAATACTATCTATACTATCTTCTGCATAATCAAACTTCATTGTCTGTTTTCTTTTATTTATTTTTGGTAATATAAATGGAGCGTGTGTTGTCTAATTTAACTGAACATGTAATTTAATTTCTTGTGCTGGCATTTACTTGACCATGGCGGTGTCAAAACAGAAAGCTTTTGCTACTTTGACAACCGCTCATATATAAATTTATTCCTTAACGGTGTAACACTTCCTGCTGCTTCAGTATTGTCATTCCTTTACCTTATAAATTGTATTTAAATGCCCTCTATAGTGTGAATAAATAAAAGAATTGAGAGTTGAATTACTTTTCACGATCATTTTGTTAAAACAGATTCATCTTGTATACCAAGTCTGCCAGAAAACAGTTTCATCTTGTATCTCATGTCTCGCACAAATGAATCGTGTTAAACACGAAAGAACGACAGTAATTACGACAATTAGGACCTATTCAGCAAGTTATTTTATTGCTCATCCGTCTGGTCCTATGTAGCAGACACTAACCTGGTCAAGCTCAGTACCAGAATATTTGACCCACGTTACTCCTATCCTAAAAAGACGTACGCTGACTTCCAGTTAATCGCTGCTGCGGTGTTTTCGTGAGGCTGTGCTTGTCTTCGGGTGTATGACTGGTTTCGCCTCAACATATACCTTTGCTTGCAGTTCGTGAGACAAGGCGAAATGAGTGGTGGCATGACCTGAAGCTCCCAATTGTTGCAAATCCCTATATTTAAATGTAGTTCTGGACAACGGAGTTTCTATTAGTGCTTGGTCAGGTTATGGAACAGCTTCGACAGCTCCATTAAGCGCCTTCTCAAGTTGATTACCTACGCTAGCTTCCAGTTAATCGCTGCTGTGGTATTATCGTGAAGCTGTGCTTGTCTTCAGGTGTATGACTGGCTCTGCCCCCACATATACCTTTGTTTGTTTTACCTCAAGTTGGAGTTCCTGCCTTCAATAGAATTTAAGCTTTTAAAAACAATAGTGCAGAAATTCAGCCATGTTTCCTTTGCAGGTCTGATTTCTCTTTCTTACAGCACTTTTTTTTTTCTGCAGAGTATTTGCTTGACATCCCCGGTATCCAAATTCTTCGAATATATGGAAACGTCATTGAGGAAGAAGCATTCCCGATCCCAAATCAGGTGCAACAAACGAGAAAGATCGCAATGTATGAAGTATCAGAGAAATTAAAACGTGTTTCATTGCATTACGTCATCAGAAACGAAAGCTCTCCGTTTGCGGGGAAGTTGAAGAAATGCGAAGACTATTTTGCCGCATTGAAGAAAGAAAAGAAAAAAGTGGATGAAGGAGCAGTGGAAGAGTATCTAATGGTTTGAACACCTTAATTGTTGAGAATATAATAAAAAAAAATTCATCCAATTCCTGCATGTTTTTTTTTAATTTTCAGAGGAGACCACGGATTTCTCTGTTAAATGATAAACCCCTGTGCAGAAAATTGCGATGCATTAAAATATCATTATAGAAGTTTTCTCATAAAGGTTTATTGTACTTCTGCTTGTAGTGGATTAAAAAAGCCGAAAAGTGGGCAATAAGAAGCGTGTGTCAAGGACAGTACTACCAGGTTGTGCTTTGCACCTGCTCTACATCCGGAAGTAAAAGGGTCAGAGATTCGTGCAACAACACAATTCAGTGTATAGTCGACGAGAGCGCCATGTGTTTGGAACCAGAAACGGTGGTCCCCATTGCCGGGTCAAAAGCCAAACAAGTGGTTCTCATTGGTGATCACATGCAGCTTCAGCCGATTGTAATTAACAGAGTTGCTAGATCGCTGGGGTTGAGTGTGTCCATGTTTCAGCGGTACGCCTCCCATGCCATGATGCTTGAGGAACAATACAGAATGGTAGGTCAGGAACAAAGAGTATAGGTTAGTGTAGCCAATTTTTATCGGTATAGATAGGGAGGAAGCATACCTCGACGGAGAGAAAACTCAGCTGGGAAGTCATTTTCCATTTGGGAATGATATATGAAATGAATCATATATGAAGTGCGGAAATGAAATCAAATGAAGAATGATCCTCGCAGTTCTTCATTTGATTCCATTTTCCATTTATGAACAAAAATCTTGAAACTCAAAAGACATCAGGAATTACAATTCGAGATTATCCGGAACCTTGTCTTGGAAGTAGTGATCATGAGTTATAGTTAAAACTGCATTAGATTCGCGCTTCCTTGATTGTGCATTTCGTGATCCATATTTGCTACGAACAGGAATTCAGCGTTCAACTTATTCTTCTGTCAAGACATGTAAACAGTTCATTTATGATCAAAACTGGGTTACCAGTGAATTGCCACATGGCAAGAAATGAGGGACTCGCGTGTGCACTTCGAAGCGACACTTAGAAAAAATCACGCTAAAAATATGTCGAGCAAAACTAGAGAGACTTGAGTGAAGAAAATTAACTTTTTTGACATACCTTTCTAAGCTTTTGACTTTTCTACTGGTATCAATCGGATCTTGTTCCTTGACATCGATAGCCGTTCTTAACAAAAATTACTTACTTCCTAGATTTATCCGCCACGGTTTGGAACTTTAAACTTGAGCTTTCTTTTTTGGTAAGAAAAGTATGTCGGAATGCCGTTTCCAGGTTAATCTCCTTCGAAAAATCTTAATTTGCAACCCCCCTCCCAGGTATCAATCAAAACAATGTCGTTCACATCCATGGAACTGTTTTTCTATCAAAGTTTCGGTCCACCACGGTAATCAGCATTGAAGATGGACTATTTTTAAGTCTAATTGGAAGATAATCTTCATAGAAGCGCCATGAGTGCTGTGGATGTTTCGCAAGTTCAATGCCTGTTTTCGCAAGGTCCAAGTACGGTACACCATTTTGTTCTGCCATTCTTCTCTTTCCCAGGATTTGTACGGATAGAAATCCTCGTTAAAAGACTGAGAATGACAACAAATCCTTGCGGAGAGAAAATTAAAGAGGAGGAAATGAAAAATTTAATACGCCGTGATCGTTCGAAGTACAGCACATTTTCATACACCAAGGGTGTCCGATATTTCCCCTAAACAGACAAAAATTGATTTATTTATTAGAGGAAATTTTCCAGATAACAAACTTTTTCTATTATCTTTATTTCTTCGCTGTTGCACCGCTGCAAATTTCTATAGCAACGATCATCCAATAGCATCTCGCTACAGAAGGAGAGTAATTGACAGCTCTCGAGACTGCTTTGAAGTAACTCCACCCCCTCATGTCCCTCGTTTCTTGCCATAAACCCAAATATGCATCGGGCAGAATGCCTATAACTTAATCCAAGTCTCGGCTCGTTTTTCCTCATTTCCCCCTTTAGTAATCGTTTTATCCTTATTTTTTCGCCGACCGAGCTTCCAACGGGACGACAGGAAGATTATTTACTCTGCCAAGAAGGTCATGGTGAAATTTAGTGGAAGTAGTGGAATGACTTGACCCCAGCGATTTAAACAGGATCACACACAACATAAATGACTGTTTACTGAAAGGACACTGAGGTATGTTAGGATTTACTGCATTTGATTTGTGTTCTTTCAGCATGAGGAAATTTGTGAATTCCCCTCTAAACAGTTTTATGGAGGTAGATTGAAGACTGCAAACTCGGTTAAAGAGCGGGAGAGGAATGCAAGAGACAGCAGAAAGTTTCCAGAATTCTGGCCAAGTCACGCTGGGAGAGATTACGTCCCTCTCGCGTTTTGTAATGTTGTGGGTAAGGAAGAAGAATTGGTGGTGACCACAGACGAAGGTAATGAGCGCTCCAAAAGTAATATAAAGGAGAAGGACAAAGTGGTGAGTGTACAGAAGGTTTCTAAATTGTTTAGAAGATCTCGATTTGTCCATTATCGACCACAGATGGTGCAGGCTACTTTGTCGGGTCCACATGATTAAATTGGTTTTGCGATTACCCGGATAGATCACAATATTCCCTTTAATTGCAACCATATACTGTTTCGTCCCATGAGTAGCGGATGGCTAATAGTAAATTCGAGACTCTTCGAGAAGGCAAGACCATCATTTTTGCCAGCCGAAAGCATACTAAGGTTAGCGAAAACAGCGGCAACAACAAGGGCAATGACCTCTGTGCAAATAATTCGAGACTGCGACGCGAGTAAAATGTGACTTAATTCTGTCATACTGTTATTTTTCCCGACCGCTGTAAGTCTTATCGTACGTTTACTTCATATGCAGAACGCACCCCGTGAATTGAGCTGGGATACGCGAGTTATCCTTTAAGAAAGACAGTCGGCCCGGAAGACAAATGCGGGCACACTTTCACGATCGGCAAAATACTGCAAATCACAATGATAATCGTTGTTACTACTCGCTGTTTATCATTCCTCGTTAGGAGGAAAATAGCTCTGCAAATAGCAAATAGCTCTGAGTTATCAATAAATAATAACGACACGCTCAGTTCCCAACAGGAATCGAACCCATGAGCTTCCAGAATACCGGTTGGAATGCTCTAACCACTGAGCTAAGGGAGCCCGGAGCGGTTAGGGTCGATAGCAGTGAGTTATATAATTACTTAAAGTGCTTTTGACCTCCTTTCTGACTGGCATTATAAAATTGAGTGTTTACCTTGAAATTTCCAGCAATATTAAAGTTGCAATAGGGTCGGACCGATGGGGGACATTTTGAGACAAAGCTGAAAAAATGTATCTCTACTTCTTACCAGTCGTTTTTGTTCTTGTTTTCTTCAGGTTGAGGTGATCAAAAAACTCATCGACTGTGGAGTGAAAAGCAATGAGATTGTGGTGTTATCTCCTTATCGTTCTCAGTGCCACTTAATTGAAGAAAATCTTACGAATATAGAAATTCCGGGGATCCAAGTGATGTCTATTGTTAAAAGTCAAGGTAGGCTGGAGTTTTGTTAGTTTAACTCTTTTTGCAATTTCTGGAGAGTAGGAGGTCAAATCGACCTGGCTACTCCATATAAGGGGTTACCACAAAGATTTTGCTGGTCCACAATTAACACACCGAAGGCTCTATCTTTGTTGTCAGGCTGGTCACGCTAGCTGTCGTTTATTTCTAAACTATCACTGCAGAGACAATTCGTTACTTATTTGATTTTTAGCCATTTTCCACCTCAGAAGCCCCCGCCTGGCATCATAAAGCTGGGTTGATTGGCTAGAGGCAATCCTTTGAAAGAAAACGGAGGTTACAAGCAATCATAGCAAGAAATCCCATACAACATGGCTTCCAAAATGGCCGCAAGCATGTGCGGAACACGCACATACGGATTTAACATGGCGGCGAAACATAAAGGAAATGAGGGGAAAATAATATTGTTTTGCATTTTGTGGCGTAGCCGCACAAAACTAAGTATCCCACATGATTTTAATAGAGAGAGTCAAGTTCAAGCCATGTTTTAATTGAGTAAAATATGAGAAACAAATAGTTATAAATGGTGCCTTTTTTATCGTTATCATCTCATCTAGCCACGCTTTTCTCTCAATGTTCCTTTAAATACAATCAAAAACATTTGTTTCCTGCTCCGGAAACATAATAAAAGTTAAAAGTTTTACAAACTCGGAGCTAAAAGTTAAAACTTATGAAATATTTCGTCCGTTTTTTTCAACCGGACTTCATCAGTCAATGATATGAATGTTAAAAAGATGAATTTTAAAAAGGGGTTAACGCCTCTTGGGGGTTAGAATTGTGTCATAGATAGCTGCTAATTCGTAACCATTGTCTCTGTTTAACGCCGGTTTCGTAAGTTTAATTTGAATAGCTTCTTTTATCCTGCGTTTGAAGGTGTTACCTTCGGTTAATAGTACTTTTGTCTTATTTGGGTCCACCGAGTGGCCCTCCAGGCGACAATGCTCGTGAATAGCTGATGAACTTCTTGATTGGTGTTCTTTCACTCTGATTTCCAGAGAGCGGGCCGTTTCGCCAACGTACTCCTTGTTACACTTCTCACAATGGATCTGGTACACAGTACCGCATTTCTTGAGATTGATTCCTTCTCAGGACATCTAAACTCCATTGACCAACATATCCAGTTCACTTCGGAACAAGAAAAGGATGGCAGGATTCCTTTCCTTGATACCTGTGTGAGTATTAACCAAGATGGTTCTACCAAGATCTCCGTGTACCGCAAACCTACGCACACGGACCAGTACCTAAACTTCCAATTAAACCATCATCTACAACACAAAAGAGCTGTGGTTAACACCCTGATGTTGAGAGCTCAGACCTTGGTTACGGAAAACGATGACAGAACTAGAGAAACACAGCACATCAAGCAAGCTCTAAAAATGAATAACTATCCAGAATGGATGCTAACAATACCACATCCAAAATCTACAACAGAAGATACCGAAGAGCCTCAAAATGCGAAGAAAATCTATGCATCAACGCCATACATCAAAGGAATCTCGGAACGCCTGCAAAGAGCTTTCAAGGCACACGAGGTCACACTTATTCATAAGCCCGTCAATTCTCTAAGATCACAATTGGTACGTGTCAAGGACACAACTGTCAATCTCAAGAAATGCGGTACTGTGTACCAGATCCATTGTGAGAAGTGTAACAAGGAGTACGTTGGCGAAACGGCCCGCTCTCTGGAAATCAGAGTGAAAGAACACCAATCAAGAAGTTCATCAGCTATTCACGAGCATTGTCGCCTGGAGGGCCACTCGGTGGACCCAAATAAGACAAAAGTACTATTAACCGAAGGTAACACCTTCAAACGCAGGATAAAAGAAGCTATTCAAATTAAACTTACGAAACCGGCGTTAAACAGAGACAATGGTTACGAATTAGCAGCTATCTATGACACAATTCTAACCCCCAAGAGGCGTTAACCCCTTTTTAAAATTCATCTTTTTAACATTCATATCATTGACTGATGAAGTCCGGTTGAAAAAAACGGACGAAATATTTCATAAGTTTTAACTTTTAGCTCCGAGTTTGTAAAACTTTTAACTTTTATTCCTTTAAATAGGTCTTACCTTCATGGTTTTCTTAGTCGGCTTCGAGGAAACGACTGCACAGAATTAATTCCTTACGATCTTATTAAAAAAATAAAATATAAAGCTCGCAAAATTAATATTCTTGGCTCTAACAAATTTCCTTAACATGGTGCGTTTTTTAAGTAAATAGTGGCATTTTCCAGAAATGCGAGACGAGCCGAGATGAAGCCATTACGGAGGAAAAATGCATCTTCGAGAGGTTTGCGTTCATAACAAGTTAGGTACTTGATATATGATGAACAGGCCGAATTTCGAAAAATAGCGGGAACCTCGAAGTAACTGTCGAAGGAAGTACAGGAAAATTTTCACATATCCCAAGTCTGATGAAACACGAATTAACTCATTTCAAACTTGGTAAATTGAATTTGTGGATACATTTCGATCAATAATCCTTAAAAGTAGCGAAGCAAAGAGCATGTAAACAACAACAATAGCCTTCATTTGTCCTTCCGCCATGTTGAATATCAAAATATACGCGCCCGCCGTTCAATCCGCTGACTGTCTTGAATTTCTGGCTATGATTTAAGAGTTGTGTCTTTAGCTGTTTTGTGAGTGGATTCCGGGCCCTGGCATGACCATTTTGGCCAGTTTTGACTTGTAAATAGTACAATGGGTGCAATATTTTGTCAGCAGGACAGGGTGGCTCGACACTTATAAAAAAAATATATGTGAAATGGAAATTGGCGGAATTCCATGCTGCTGTTAGGCATAAATATCCCAGAACTCCTTTGGGTCCCAAACGTAAAAATTACAGAAAGTGAGAGCAACTGAAATCAAATAGCGTTAACCACGTCGCGCTAAAGAAGTGAGCAGGGGAAAGTGGAACAAATTGCAAAAAGTACCAATGTAAACTTTTAACTTGAAAAGGAATTTTTGTCTTAAAAAACTTCAAGACAAAGTTGCGTGAATTTTGGTGTTGTCTGAGGACGATTTTGGTTTTCAAAGAGAATAAACAGTCATATTAAGTGAAAATTGGGAGTTTCAGTCAGTTTCCAGGGTGATAAAGACTAAAAAAAGTGATCTTTTGGCAACGACAGTGGTTCATTTCAACCATATTCTGGGATTTGGGAAAGCTGCAGGTTTTCAAAGCATTGGTCTTTTAAGACCAATATTTTGGTGACCTGTAGAAAAAGAGTTAAGAAACTTGTCGTTGTCGCTTCAGCATGTCATATCCAGGCGTTAATAGCTGAAGGTAAGAGTCCTTCCTACAAGCCTGCTTTAGCTCAGTTTCGAAAGAGTGCAATAACTTTGAAGCACAGAGCAATGCACAAACGATTACACACTCTCAAAGTCACCAAACTAAATTGAATCGCTACCACGTCTATATGGAAATGATGAACATACTTTCTGTTCTTTGGCAGATCGAAAACTGACCTGTTCTCAAAAGTGTTCGAAACAAGTGTCAGACTCATCAATTATATGACACCAGTTTCCAGCACGTTCCAGCAGGTATACTTTGGTGGATTGATATTATGACTCTTTATGAGTTGATACCGCGATAATGGTATGAAACAAATGTTCAATCATCAGTAAACAAGCTATAGCAATTTTCTTCCCATGTCTGGTTGCCATAGCAACAACAATATGCCGTGTTACAAACACTCCTGATTTTAGCTTTCAGTGATAATACCTCAAAAACGATCTTGGGGACCCCGACTTTTATTAAATTTTGCAGGTGCGGGTTCAGAACCACCTTAAATTTTCGAAGATTTAACGTGGCATTAAATCAGCGGCTACATTTTTTTTAAGCCTTGCAAAATGTTGGCTCTTGGCACTCTTATTACTTTTCAACAATAAAAATAAGGGCGACTGAGCTAGTTTTTTAAAATTACTTTCGCTTAAATTTGGGGGTATTTGTAACAGGTTAAAGTGTTGCCACGGTAACCAATTGAGTAAAATAATTATAACTTGTTTACGAATGATTGGCCCTGTTTGATACCACTATAAAGGTAACGCCTAGGTCTTTCTAGTTGTGTCCTCTTAACTTATTATTTAACATTTGAACATCTTTTACCCTTCGGTGCGTCGTGTTTTTTTAGCCTTGTTGCTGGTTAAAACACAATTGCACATTAGTAGTATAGAACATGGGGGTACGAGATCATTTTCAAAAAGATGAGCGGAATCAAGCAGTATTCCCCGAGAAACGGCTATTTTCAATAGTTTTGGCAATAAAGGGTATTAATCAACAGTATTAACCGAGAAATGGCTATTTTCAATAGTAATTTCATTCAAAATAAAATAGTTTCGTATTACCGGAGAAAACGTTATTTTCAATAGTTTTGGCAATAAATGGTATTAATTAGCAGTATTACAAGAGAAACGGCTATTTTCATTTTACGAATTTCGGACTATATAAACAGGCTATAGTTCTATTATATCTTTTTCAACAATTTTATTAAAATCTTATAATTCCATTTTTCAAACCGTATTCCCCGAGAAACAGTTAATTTCAATAGTTTCAACCATCAAATAAAATAGTTTCGTGTTACCGGAGAAAACGTTAATTTCGATAGTCTAAGTGAGAGACCCAAAGACACTTAAAGATTTGTTACTATATTGTATTGGAGGATGTGTTTGTATGAGAAGAATGTTAACGCCTTGGAAAAGCGTAAGGTTAATCGCCAAAATGAAACTGAGTCGCGCCAAAACCAGGTTCTCAGTCTTGGAAAAAAATTTATATATACTAATAATAATAAGATGGAAAATCGAAATAATTTATTCAAGAAATTATTGAAAAGTTTAAGCCAAATGGATGTTAATGAGATGAAGCAATTAGTTAGTCTCGCCGATGACATCAAAAAACAGAAGCCAATTCCAGCACCGAGAATGAAAAAAAAAATTGAAAGACCAATTCCAGCACCTCGCAATAGTGTAAATCAATTGGTTCAAGATTATGAAAACAATATTATCCTTCCACCATTAGAATTTAAGGATAGGCCAGTTCCTAAACCAAGAACCAAAAAGGTGGTTCAAAAACCGGTAGCACAACCTAGAACCAAAATAGAGCAAAAAAGAAAAAGCTCTGAAAGGTTATACCAAATTATATGAAATTAGCATTAGGAATAACAAAGACCCACTTGTACAACTACAAAACACAAGAAAGGCTATTGAATACCATATCATAAGCGCACTAAAATTCATGAAAGGACTGAAATTTGTTGAAACACTAAAGGTAACATTCACAAAAATGTCTGATGGTGAAATAATGTTTAAGACTGCATTTTTCAACAGTATGCCTCAAACAATCATAAATAATCTAGAGATTACTGAATCGTTGCAATTGTAAAAACAAAACATATTGAACAAAATTACAGTTTGGATTTCAGAGGGATCTGGATGGGTTGTGCAATCTGTTGACAGTCATTATCTCAATGTTGTGATATATAATCCAATGAAAAGTTCATCATATATTAAGCTGCCGCAAGAACTCAGAAACAGCAAGAAGGGATTGATCAATTTGAAGAATGATGACAATGAATGCTTCAGATGGTGTCATATCAGATAAATTCCCACAGAGAATAAAGAAATCTGACAGACAATATATTAATAAGTTAGATTATTCCGGAATTGAATTTCCAGTTGCAGTCAAACAATACAATAAAATAGAAAAGCAAAATATGATTAACATCAATGTATTTGGTTATGAAAACAAACAACCATATCCAATTTATTTATCAGAAGAGACGAATGAAGACTGTTTAAATCTGCTATTGATCACAGAAAATGAAAACAAACACTATGTATTAATTAAAGATTTTGGCAGATTTATGTATAATAAAACGAAGCACAAGGAAAGAAAACACTTTTGTATGCATTGTTTGCAGTGTTTCATTTCTGAAAAAGTACTTGCTAATCACAAAGAAAACTGCATACAGATCAATGGTATACAAGCCATTAAAATGCCTACAAAAGACAACAATGTATTAAAATTCAACAATTTCCACAAACAACTGCCAGTACCATTCGTCATATATGCTGATTTTGAAGCTATCACAGAAAAAGTGTCTGGATGCCAACCCAATAATGATAAATCATACACTGAAGCTCTTCAAAAGCATACAGACTGTGGTTACGGATACAAGGTTGTTTGTTGTTATGATGATAAATACACCAAATCACTGAAAACATATAGAGGTGAAAAAGCTGTGTAGTTGTCATATTTGTGATAAAAAGTATACTGACACAGATATAAAAATCAGAGATCACTGTCACATTACTGGCCAGTATAGAGGATCAGCTCATCAAGATTGTAATCTCAATTTTAAAATAACTGAAAAAATTCCTGTTATATTCCATTATCTCCGAGGTTATGATTCACATTTCATAATGCAAGAAATTGGTGAGGTAGTCAAAATCACACTTACACAAATAAGAGAGGTGAAAAGTGTCAGATGAACATCAATGCGATTCCCAATAATATGGAAAAATACATGGCTTTCATGCTTGGTAATCATTTAACCTTCATTGACAGTTTCCAATTTATGAGCCTCAGTTTGAAAAACTAGTTAGTAATCTTCCAAAAGAATCATTAAAATATACCTCTCAAAAATTCAAGGGCAAGAAGCTTAATTTAATGTCTCAAAAAGGAGTTTATCCATACGACTTCATGGATAGCTTTGATAAATTCAATGAAAAGCTACCAATAAAAGAAGAATTTTACAGCATATTAAATAATGAACATATTTCAGACGAAGATTATAAACATGCTCAAAACGTTTGGAATGCATTCAAAATAAAAAATATGGGAGAATATCATGATTAGTATCTAAAATCTGACATCCTGCTTCTAGCTGATGTATTCGAAAACTTCCGAAAAACTTGTCTTGAATACTACAAGTTAGACCCTTGTCATTATTTCACATCTCCTGGATTGAGTTGGGATGCTATGTTAAAAATGACTAATATAAAACTGGAATTGATGACTGATATTAATATGTTTCAGTTTATTGAAAAAGGTATACGTGGCGGAATCAGTTATTGCCAATCGATATGGAAAAGCAAATAATAAGTACATGAAAGAGTATGATGAGAATGCGCCCTCAAAATACATCATGTATCTTGATGCTAATAATTTGTATGGTTGGGCAATGAGTCTGTATTTAACAACAGGAGGCTTTAGATGGATGACAGAAAAACAGATTAATGAGTTAGACCTGGCTAAATACAAAGAAGACAGTAAAAAAGGTTTAATTCTTGAAGTTGATCTTGAATATAATAAAGAATTACATGATCTTCATAATGATTACCCACTTGGACCTGAAAAGATTAAATTAACTGAAAGCATGCTCTCTGACTATTGTAAAAAAAATAGCAGAGAAATACAATATATCAACTGGTTTAGCTCATGAACTCATTCCAACTTTGAAAAATAAGGAGAAGTATGTTTTTCATTACAGAAATCTTCAACTGTATATGGATCTTGGATTGAAAGTTACAAAAGTTCATAGAGTACTTGAATTCAATCAGTCTCCTTGGTTGAAACAATATATTGATTTTAATACAGTAAAAAGAACAAGTGCTAAAAATGCATTTGAGAAAGACTTTTTCAAGTTAATGAATAATTCAGTTTTCGGTAAGACAATGGAGAATCTTAGAAAGAGAGTTGATGTCAGACTTGTGACGGATGAAAAAAAATTGTTGAAAATGACATCTAAACCAACATTTGTCAGCAGTAAGATCTTCAATGAAAAATCTTGTGGCGGTGCATAAGATTAAAGAAACACTTTTCCTCAACAGGCCGGCATAGGTGGGAATGTGTATCTTGGATTTAAGCAAAACGCTGATGTATGATTTTCATTACAACTACATCAAAAATAAGTATGGAGATAAAGCTAAATTATTATTCACAGACACGGATAGCTTAACTTATGAAATCGAAACTGATGATGTGTATCAAGATTTTTGGAATAATAAAGATAAATTTGATAACAGCGACTATCCCGAAAACAATCAGTTCTTCGATAAAACCAACAAAAAAGTGATTGGTAAATTCAAGGATGAGGCTGCTGGAATTCCAATAACTGAATTAATTGGATTGAGATCCAAGATGTACAGCTATGTCAAAGATAACCAGAAGGGCGGGAAAACTGCAAAAGGCATCAAGAAGATTGTCATTAAAAATTATATAGCTCATGAGGATTACAAGAATGTCTTATTTGAGAATAAACAGTTGTATCATAGAATGAAAACCATAAGGAGTCAAAATCATGAGTTGGGAAGTTATGAAATCAATAAAGTGTCATTGTCCTGTTTCGACGACAAAAGATATATTCTGAAAAATGGCATAGATAGTTTGGCTTATGACACATTATAATAGCCAGAAACAATAAATATTTTTGGCTACCAAATAGCAAAATAGTGTATGAGAACACTAACCTCTTTATTATATATAGGTTAGATTATTTTCCTCTTCGTGATAAATAAGATTTGCTTTCTTCCATGTGCTTGGTTATTTCATAAATTAAATCTTCAAAACAATTGCTCATAATGTATTTACATTTATTTTTTTTCATACAACTGTTTCATATTTGTTTGTTTTTCCGACACTTGGTACACGCCTGTTGGACTTTTAAATTCAAGACACAAATCATTGTATTTTCTAGTTGGATTCATTAACATCAAATCACATTGTCCAGCCATATATCCTTTGTTATAACTTTTGATTCTCATATTCGAGCTTATTTGATTTTCACCAAGACCAGCAATCATTAAAGCATCTTCATATTTTTTTCTGATAAATGATACAATCTTGTAGTGTAAATCATTTTCATTTTCAATCAATAGCACATTATTGTTTCTGTCGTTGAACTGCTTGTAATATCCTTGTTTTCTGATTGATGGTAATATTTTTGATGTAACCCAATTTTTCAGCTTCCTGTTTTTTGGATGAAAATAAAAGTGAATAAAATCTCGATTCGTTTACAAGATAACATCTGACAGTTTTTTCAGCCCCCTCAGCACGACAGACACTTTTGGTCCCCCATGTTTCAGCCCCCTCAGCTCGACAGACACTTTTGGTCCCCCATGAATTTTTATCATTTTTAAGGTTTATTAAGATTTTATCGGCAGATTTCGCACCATATGGTGAATCAGTGGCCTCAGCACGACAGACACTTTTGGTCCCCCGTGAATTTATGATTATTTAAGGTCTTCCAAGATTTTATCATCGGGAACGACATAATTTCTAACTGCTCTTTGCGGATTTTTATAGTCGAGAATGGTAGCAATATCTTTGCCCCTGAACTATATATCATTTTTGTCATCAAGATAACAATCTATTGATACATTTAATTCTTTATTATTATAGGAATATTTTTGCATACACATCATATATTATATATAAGTTAGATTATTTTTCACATATCTTTTAAATCCCTGAATGGGATCCAACTATTGAAATCATCACTATATCCCTTCCACTTTACTAAAGCTTGTTTCTTCTTGTAATCTCTTCGAATGACTTTATCAATACGGAAAACATTCTGTTTGGCTTTTAATAATTCAGGTCCATAAAAACTCCCTTCAATGTCTTCACCTTTGAGATCCTTTATTTTGTATGTGATTGGATTAGTGTATTGGATCTTATCTATTACGAATAATTCTTCAGTCCAGTTTGGAGTATAACCTTTATGTCTTTCTTTTGTATTTACTAATTCGAACCTTATCACCTACATTAAATTTTGGTTTATGTTGTAATGTTTCCATTTCACCGTATAAATTAAAATACACTATTCCTTCATTCTCTTTCTTTGAAGCCTCTGTAGGTGTCATCTTTATGCTTGAATGTTTTGTGTTATTGTATTCTTTCATCAATTTTGGTAGCATATCGAGATACATTGTATTGCCTTGAACAGTGAATTGCCTCCACATTTTGGATTTGATTGTTCGATTCCATCTTTCAACCACACATGACTTTTCTTCATTCTCGGTGGAGTAAATATGTATCCCATTTTTCTCTAGCAAGTCCTTCAAGGGTTTGTTATAGAACTCTTTCTCTTTATCGACCCATAAATATTGTGGTTTTCTATTTCTGAATATTGTTTGAAATGCTTCAGTTACAGTTCACCCTTTTTATCCTTCAGAGGAACAATCCAAACATATTTACTGAAAACATCGATAACCATCAAAAGATATTTATAACCTTTATTCCATTTACTGAATTTTTGCATTTCGACAAGATCAGCAGCCCATATTTCATCAATTTTATTTACAATCACACGCCGTCGAGTAAAGTTGCGTTTTATGGTTTTATGCAATTCATCTGCTAATTTTTCTTGCCAGTTTTCTTCACTCGACGGCTTTTTCCGTTTTTTGGAACACCGAGACCAAGTTTCTGTTTTGTGTTGATTAAGAATCTAGCTGTTTGACCCCATTTTGGCATCTCGCCATATGGTATTTGGTCAAGAGATTTTACCATTTTTCTGTCACAGTCTCATTTATTTTTTCCCATATCATAACAAATATCATGATGTGCTGCTATTTCATCCACCTTATTGTAAGGTTGAACATACCATTTTGTGACCTCACCTGTATTTTTATTATACTCTAACTGTTTATCGAGGGGATTATAAGGCCCCATGTATTTATATTGTCCGGGTGTCCATCCACCTTTTGGTTTTGGGAGCTTTCCTATCATTTTATGAATATCTATCTTTCCACCAAAGGTAAAAGTTGGCTTTGAGCCATATCCCATCTCAAGAATGAATTTATTATATGAGCCTTTATACCCATTTTTCTTAGCCAATTCATATTATTGTTTATAAAATTTAACTCTTTCTTTTACAGAAGGATTTATTGTTTTAAACAAATTTGGATCAGTCAATAATTCAGCTCCTTTTTTGAAATCAACTCTCCATGGTGACCCTTTGTTACCTCCTGTTAACAAGCTATCAATTAACCCACTGCCATAATCTAACACTTTAATATCTGTCTGATGCATTCTTTTTCCATCAGACCTTTTTGGTCTAATCTTAGTTGATAATTGTACCAAACCATCTTTACCAACTTTACTTATAACCGGTTTAGCTTTATCAAGAGCGTAATTGATAGCTTTTTGTTGTAGCTGGGGGTTTCTCAATGTTTCAGAAGCATAATATCGACCAGCTTGCAATGCTTTTTTACCAATCATTGGAGCTATTGCAAATCCTGCATCTAATGCTCCAGTTAAAAGTGTATTTCCAATGCCCGCCCCTTCAGACGGGCCAATCATTTTCCCTGGTTCTTGACAAATTTAGTCTTTGTAATTCCACATTCAGCACAAGTGCATTTCAGCATAGTTCGACCATTTTTAGTCATTTCAAATCTTTCACTTCCTGGGACACATTCAGTGACTTTCTTCTGTTTAATGCAATATGATTTTACCATTATACATATAAGTTAGATTAATATGCCAAATACATATCACCATTTTCCTTTATTTCAATGTCTTGTTTAGGGAATATTTTTATGTCAATACCTTTAAGTCGAATTCTTCGTTCTTCTAACATAATTCTCGTTGTTTCACCGACGTGTAAAATATCATTTCCATTAAGACAATTCCTTTTAAGTCTTATGATAATAGTTTGATTGGGAGCACCGTTTCTTATTCTAATTCTTTGTTTTTCAGAAAGATTTACATTTATCTCAACTAATCTATTCATATATATAAATTATATATTTTCAAAGTAGTCTATGATGAATTTATTATTGTCATTCGCGAATTTTGAATTATGTATTGTGTCTAGAATTGATGTACCTTTTTGTCTCTCCAGAAGATAGTACAAACACCAATATCCACACAACATAGAATCACGCTCTTGTATTTCATCTCCAGAGTATTCAAGTTGTTTCCCACTTGTAGCCATATATTTTTGAATTTCCGTTGGCATCATCAAACCGAATGAATCAAAATACTCACAAAATTTACCATCAATATTTCTATAACATACCCAGTGAGTACCAGGTCCTATTTTAGAATCTAAATTTACAATTCCACACTCTTTGTTTTTGATTTGTTTCGGTAAATTATCCCTTGAATAAACTCCTCTAAAATGTTTAATTTTCAATTTTTTAACCCAATCTAATAAATCAAAGTTGGATAATGGTTTATTTATAAATCTTAGAGTATTGGTATTTTTGCTTTGGTAAAAGGTGAATTGGGGCCTAACAGAAGTCCTTTTCCTGAGGTCTTTTTTAATTTAAGTTCTTTTTTTTTTTTCACCCCCATTCCAAGTGGAATTTGGTCCCATGTAGCTACAACTGGTGGCGGCATTTGCAAATGTTTTCCACCACTTTTATTCATTGCAATTGAATCTGGGACATGTACGGGTATTGATCGTCTCGGACGACAGCTTTCAACATGTAAACCTTTTCCAGTCAAGGCTTTCATTAAAATTGGGATCCCGATCGAGGCTAATATTGTTTCGATTCCCTTTCCAATTTGAGTTTTTGTTGGATTTATAACAAGTTGTCCACCGGACTGCATTGAACTAACCAGATCAGCCATTTGTCTCGTATTCAACAAATTCTTATAATTCAATAACTGAGACAATTTGTTGTTTGGAATAAGAAAACCTCCCTTTTGTTTCTTCCCAAATAGTTTACTAATTCCCATACTTCCAAGAGCTGAAAGAGCACCTGTTGCCAAAGCTGGAGCTCCTTTTGATACAGCTGTAGTTGCATATGGTAATAGTTTTGTTCCAAGAGTAAAAAGACTTGTCCAAAGAGAACCTCCGTGTACAACAGCTTTTCTGATTTGTGATTTCGATATTTTCAAGTCAGCACCTGTTCCCATTTTTTAGCTTTCATCAATCTTTTGAACTGTGTCTTTGTTAGCATAAGTTCATCAGGTCCAGATAATTCATTATGTGATAACCGTATTGTTATAGCTGAGTTTGATTTAATTGATTTCGCGAGTTTGTCTTTCTGTCCTTGTGAAAGTTCAACTCCATGAGGATGATACGTAGTCATATAATAATAGATTAGATAAACTATAATTATATTTAAGATAGAGGGGGTGTTAAAGAATATTTATTTAAAAAGGATTAGATTGTATTATAGAATGGATGATTTTCCAACAATGTGACGGTTCCGTTGTTGTTAAATTCAATTATGGCTAAATCTTCAAAGGAAAGAGGACCGCATTCAACATTTTCTCTGATTTGTTTTTCAGATAAAGTGATCTCTGTTTCTGCATTCAGTTTTTCAATTTGTGTATCAGTCAATACAAGTAAATCATTTCCAGAGGATAATTTAATCGTCAGAGATGAATTTTCTTTGTATGCTTTTCCAAGCTTCTTTTTTTGATTCAGTGAAAGTGTCACTCCGCGAGGATTAGTCATATAATATATAGTTAGATTAACATTGTGGTTGATATTCCATCTGTTTCAAAAGAGTGTCATCGTGGATATCTTCATCACTGGAATCCTCTTCTTCTTCACTTTCATCATCCTCGGAGCTTTCTTCTGAAGGGAAATATTCTTCATCGGATGAATCAGAAAATTCTTCTTCACTTTCATCGGAATAATCTTTTTGATAAGTCGCCATATAATATAGGTTTAGATAAAACCCTACATCGATCTCAGGATCAATTTCCCATCTTTCTTCGATATCTCGATATCTTGTTCATAGAGGACTAATGCGTACACACTATAATCCGCATTCGTTCCATCACTCAAAGTGTATTTGAAAGTTAGTTTTGTCATCCCATCCCGAATATCTGTTTTCTGTTTCGTTAGATCGAAATAAATGAAAGGAAATATGGAACCGAAGTTAGTTCTATTTAAAAGAGTGCTTTCACTGAATTCATTGATTGCTTTAACGTACTTCAAAACGTCTCTGAATACCATTGATGGTTCTGTTGACGGTTTATAGTGAACATCTGGATAATACTCTCCATTACCAACCTCAAGATGACAACTCGTTAATGTTCGGTTATTTGCAACTGAAAATGTGTTATACAAGAATTTATTATTTGTCTGAGATTCATCACTCGCATCATTGATTATGAAAACGAATACATGCCTAGGTTTATTTATTCCCGTTGAAATTCTGAAATTCGCTGTTTGTTGCCTTGTTGAATTTCCCCTCTCGACCATTTCTCTGAGATAAGTCCATTTTCTTGTGTCAAGATATTCAGTCATATATAATTTTTGTCCCTTGTCATTAAAAACAATACGAGGGACGATCAATTGAAGTTTTGTGAGTACAACGCGGCAATTAGACGTAGCTTGCCAAATTAAATTTGCATCACTTTCAAGTGTTAGGTTCAATTCCATTTTTCCGTTTGGGAGAAGTTCCTTATTTAAACTCTTAAAAAATCCATATCTATTCAAAGGAATCTCTGCATTTACTTTACCATTAGCACCATTCAACAAATTTTTACGAGATTCAAATCCTTTGTTGTATTCAGCTTCATCTTCTCTATCTTCTGCGTGTCTGTTTGTGTCAAGATAAAAAAACTCATTTGTTCCTTGACTTGAAGCAAAGCCCTGGCTATATTCTAGTAAGTTTTTTATGTTTGTCACCTGATTTGCATCTCTACATTCATAGACATCAACACCGTTCATCTTTACATTTATGGTTTAAATGAGAGAGAGTGAAGAATTTACGATACCGTTTCGGTCTGCAATAGTTATATCGGCTCCAGCCGCAAGTGTTTTCACAATAATGTCAACATTGAGACGAGCGTTGAACCAATCAAAGGGTGTTGCTTCACCACTATTGTCAACGACAAATCTATAACCAGTTTTCTTCTGATGAGCATTATTTGCAACTACAGTATTTAATGCCGTCTCAAGTTCAAAAACGACGTCTTCATAACGTTCTATTAATTTTGAGTCACGATAGTTTGACATATATTAATGGGTTAGATTAAAGTGTGGTTTTTTCATTTTGCTTAAAAGTTCAATTATTTTATCACCGCCTTTATAAAGGTTCGTATTTACTTTTTCAGCTCTTTTGATAATACCTTTACCCTTTTTCCCCATTTTTTCCTCCTGTTGTTTATATTTCCCTTCCAATTCCCTATACTCAAATCGTTTAATTTACTATAAGTTTAAATTAAAGTGGTGACCCTCTCAAGAATATCTCTATATTATTAGTTTAAATTAAAGTGGTGACCCTCTCAAGAATATCTCTATATACCAGTCAATACCATTCAAATGAACTGGTGCTCCAGAAGAATCAGTCACTTAAAAATGTATTGAACTGATCGTATGTGTTGAGACTGGATTCCATGAAAGAAAACGAGGTTTGTATGTGAAAGGTAAAGATCTAACAAGATCTGTAACTGGAATAACAGCAATAGTACTTGTACTGTTACCATCAACAATTGAGTCAATTACTTTATCACAGTTGATATAAATTTCGTCTACTCCGCGGATTATATCGGGTAATTTTGTTCCATACTCTGTTTGTGTAACTAATTTTGACTCAAAACCAATAAGTTTTCTGAATTCAAAATTTCTCAGGTCCTCGCGATAGTTTTCATCAAGTTCAATCAAAATACGATATGTCGATAAAACAAAAAACATATTAACACCATACTTCTTTTTGGCATCATCAGGATCATCAACAACCAAATGTTTATTTTTTTTCATGTACTCATGAATATAAGAATTGATATCGTCATATGAATACATTCCATCAACAAAAGTTACTGTTTCCCAGTTTGTACCCTTGTTGTAACTATATTTTATTTGATTGTTTCCATAAGATTGTCTGATATTATACCAACTGTATGTCATATTGATAGTCTTTACAGCCATTTCATATTTCATATCATTTGATAATTTGAGAGGAGTATTGAACCTTTTGGTAAAATCATGACTTTCACTAACACCGATTTTGTCTCTGTTTTTACTGTTGAATCGTAGTGATATTTCTGTCATATACTATTAGAGTAGATATTTCGTGATTATCCCATTTAGCTCTTTATTATCAACGATACCCAATCTTTTTAATACATGTAATATATTCACGAATTCATTTTTTACGTTGTTACTGTTATTTCCCGCAAAAATAGATCCTCCAAGTAACTGAAGTCCAAAGACGTCCAAGATCTTTGGTTAACTTAGCAGTTTTTGCGCTGTTGTCATTAATATTGATCGTTCCAGCCATTTGCATATCAAAAATTTTTGATGGGGGCGCTAAGTTGTATTTTATTAATGTTTGCATCTCAGCTGGTGTGAAACCCTTATCCACATTAGACTTATAAAGTGTTTTCTCAGTCATCATTTTGGTTTGTAGTCTATTGGCAATTTTGTTGTTTGTACTTGTTCAGGTAATGTGTTTAAAAGCATAAGATCTTCAAATCCACTTGTTAATGCTTTTTGATTCTTTTTCAATTGTTCAATGACTTCATCCTGTTTTTTGTCTACACTCTTCTGAACATCAATAGAAGGTTTTAATAATTCAGATGTTGTATCATATGCATCCTGTTTTACATATTCATAATTTTTGATAACCTCACGAACTTCTCTCGTCTTATTTCCAGCTTCAATTCCACTTTGAAGAAGCCTTTTCATTCGCTCTATATCCATATACAATTGTATTATATTAATCTAACTTAATCATATATGGAAATACCAAATTATGACATTTTTGAGGATTCAAACAAGTCTTTTAGACAATTGTATCCGTATATGCCAAAAGACACATTCAGGATGTTATTAGCGGGAAATTCTGGATCCGGTAAAACAACGCTGTTCGTGCATATGATAACGGAACCACTTATTTACTTCGATCAAATTCACCTTTATGCAAAAAATTTGGATCAAGGCAAATATCAGTATTTAAGACAAGTAATGGATGGGATAAGCAAAAAAGTTGGTTATCCCGCTTTAATTTGTAGTCAAGATGAAATTTTACCAGTTGAACAAATTAAAGATACTAATTTGCAACGGTTGGTCGTGTTCGATGATTTTGTAACGGATAAAAAACAAGATCAAATTATAAGTTATTTCATTCAAGGACGACATAAGAACTGCTCAGTGATATATCTCACACAGTCATTCTACGGATGCCCTAAACCAATTAGGTTAAATTGCAGTCATTTTTGCCTTTATGATTTTCCAAGTTCAAGAGAAAGAAACTTGATCTCCCAAGAGCTTGGAATTGATAAGCAAAAGTATATTGAAGCAACTAAAAAACCATATTCTTTCTGTTATGTCGACAAGCCAATGAAAACTGTGAAAAGAAACTTTTATGGTAATATCTAATCGAATAGTATATGGGTATATTCAACTTTTTACCAGATCAAGATCATGTTGGTCATATAAGTACAGGAAAAAGAGGTCAAAGAGGCCTCCCTGGAGTAGGATTTTTATTGACCTCTTCGGGCGATTACGATATCAAAAATAAAAGATTAACAAACGTAGGTGCACCGATAGATAAAAATGATAGTGCAACACGAGAATATGTGAATGATACTGTTTTGTCAGCTTCAGGTGCTCAAATTAACCCATTCGCTTTTTTAATGAAGGATAAAACCAAGTCTACCGTGATTCAAAATATGGAAAACCTGCAAATTAAAGATTTTAATAGATCACCTTACAGGATAAACAAATCAGCTTTTTCCTTTTTGATTAAACAAAGTGGTGACTTTGTATCTAAAATTCGTTTCGATATTTCTTCATTGAGTAATGGGAAATACACGTTTTGTTCTGAGTTTTATTCACCATCAGATCCCCATCAGGCTGAAATTGAACTATCTCTTCCAACTATTAACGTCCGCATCGCAGGACAAACGTTTCAAAAAGCATTTTCTCAAACTAGTAATGTTGATGGTTATATGAAAAAGATATTTCAGATTGAAAAAACAGGAAGTGGTCAGGCATTGATTCAAGTAAATCTTTTTTCTTCAGCTCCTACGTCTGACACTGAAACACATTTAATAGGAGCTTTCGGATTTCATACACAATTATCTCATTTGGTTCACGATCCGATTTATGCGGTAAAAAATGGCAATGTTATATTTACAGGGAATATTGACATGGACAATTCTCATAAAATTATTAACGTTCCAAATCCAACCGAATTGCACGAATTGGCAACAAAGGAGTATGTGGATCATAATGTATCTGGGGGGTGGGGGGGGCAACATTTAGCTTTTGTGAAAAAAAGATGGTTCAATTAGCATGACTGGAAATTTGGACATGGGAGAAAATCTTATCGTCAGGATGGGTTACGCGAAACAGGATCTCGATGGTGTAAGTAAAAGCCTTCTTGATTCTTCAATTGCTAGCTGCCTGGCAAGAGATGGTAGCCAACCTGCTTTAGGAAATTTAAATATGGCCGGATATGAAATCGAGGACTTGAAAGACGTTGATAATAATACGCCAGCTGAGAACGTCGTTAATAAAAAATATGTCGATCAACGCTTGCAAACCAAACTAGATGAGATTGCTCAAAAAGACTTGAATATGAACAACAATGCCATTACTGATCTTGCTCCACCCGTCAATTTAGACGACGCGGTTACAAAAAGGTACACTGATGAGTATTTTCTTCGACGAGACGGTTCGACTGTGATGTTTGGAAATTTGTCAATGGCTAACCATAAAATCGAAAATGTCGGGGCGCCGGCCGCTGACAAAGATGTTGCCAACAAAATTTATGTTGACCAGGCCCCTTTTCTCAAACGTTCTGGCGGGCAAATGACGGGCGACATTGACATGAACAACAACACGCTTGCAAACTTAAAGGACCCCGTAGCGGTAAGTAGTGGGGCAACAAAAGGATATGTCGACAAAAGTCATATTTCATCTCCTTCTCATCCAAAGAATGCTCTCAAATATTTGATGAATGACATTGATGAAATAAGTACTGAATATGGCTTCAAAGTTAACGGATATATTAATTTACCTCGTTCACCACACATAATTTCAAAAAAGGTTATTGATTTAGACTTAAATAAAGAAGCTAATCATATCTACAGAGCGAGAATTGGATTTCATATGTATACAATAAAAGATGGAAAATACACTTTTATCCTTGAATGGCTATTTCCTGATTATGAAGGAATGAATCTTAGTAGTGTAACATTCAGTGCAACTGGTGGAATTACAATTCATAGAACTACAGAGAGAAAATTTGATAACAGAAATGAAGATCATTCGAGATATTTATTATGGATTGAAAAACCTTCAGTAAGTTCACCGCCTGAATATTTATATTGTACAATACATATTAATGCTAACTCAACATATCCCAACAAGTACAAAGTTCCTTGTGTTGTATATGGTATTGATGGTGAAGCTGTAGATGTACCATCAAGTGTTTACGACTCTGTTGAAGCTTATAAAATAGTAGGTGAAAAAATGCATATGCAGACTGATTTAGATTTGAATGGACACGCTTTGATAAATAAATCATCAAACTTGCTTGATGGCCAAAACGATGAATTAACAATGCTAAATAATATTAATATGAATAGCTTTCTTATAAAAGAGGCTAAACTTGGTGGTGATTTAAATCTAAATGGCTATAGAATTCATAATAATAGTAGTATAAATCTCTTTCTTTCTAGCGTTACAGGCGTAATTATGGAAACAGCTCTCGATCTAGGTGGTTTTTCTCTTTACCAGCCGAAATTAGGGGGCGATTTAGATTTGAATGGGAATGGAATAATTGGTCAAATACAATATTTAAACTGCTTTGTTAAAGCCAATCAAGGGCATAATAAGAATACTTTGAAGCCTGTATTAATTAACGGCGCTGAATATTTAGTTATTCATAATAATAACTTTTATATTAAGAAAATGTATATTATACAAGGAACAAAACCCGGAATATTATACTTCAAGAAAAAGAATGAAGGGAGTGGATTATTACCATTTCCGGCAACAATTTTTTAACACACACAATCTTCTTTGAGTAGAAACATCACAACGGTTAACGTCAATAAATCATTATCGAGAGGCTATTTTATAATTGATTATTCTCATCCAGATGATAAAGCATTTGACATCACATTTACATTAGAAGTAGTCATAAATTAATCTAAATCAATATTATATGACAAAACGACATATAAGCGTTTTTGGTTTTAACCATATCTCAGTAAAACTTTCAAAAGAAAAAGTTGACGAATTAAAGTCTTATTATCAATCATATCATCGCAAATGTTGGGCATACAAACAAGCAACAAAGAGATTCAAAAAAATGGAAAATAGCAGGAAATTCACTTAGTGTTTTATTCGCTTCTGTGGGTCTTGTTTCAGCCATTGCTACTTCAGGGATTAGTCTAGTTGCAATAAGTACAACAGCATTACTCATTCAGGGTTGTATGAAACATAAACATCTGGATTTAAACATTACGGAATCGCGCCAATTGAAACACGTCGATCGTATATGCAAATCATCCCTAGTGTATATCATGTCATTAAGCGCCCAGAACATATGCTAATTCATTGAGAAAGTATACGTACCGTAATGGCATTTTCAAAGGCCGTATCGATTTAAACTCTGAGAATGAATATGTGAAATCCATACGTATATTTGAACCGCAGATGAAATATTGAAGGCGTGAATGATCGCCGTTAGAAATATTTCCTAAGTTAAATTACATAGACGCAAATGAGGGTGAAAGAAATCCGTAATCAATTCAATCGCTTTAGTACATAAACATTTTGTCTTTTCTTTGAAAACGTTATAAAGCCAATGAAACACTTACGATGCACTTGCCCTTTTCGCTAAAATGCTCCTATGACGACAGTTGACCGGACAGGAAAATCCGACAACTCATCGTTTCAACAGGCTAACTTTATCTCTTGCTACTGAAATGCGATGACTTTTGCAAACCATGAAACTTCGCAAAGCGGTAGTATCTTACTTTGCCGCTTTATTCAATGTTGTTTCTGCCAAGTTCGAATACTACAACATTATTTGATAACAACAACTCTTGCGCGTTGGTACTCGAAGAATGCTTTTGTCCGCATAACACCGCTTCATACGAGAAAGATGTATCCAGCACGGGCCACGCGACGGTCAATCAAACCAAAGCAAGCGATGATTAAACGACAAACAATATAAACTCACTGCCTCTTTTCACTTTTAACGCGGACACAAACACGTCAAAAACAGAACATCAAAAGTAGAAACGAAGCGATCTATGGCACGAAATGAAGCAGAACAACACTGGAAAACAGATGATCGTAAACAGTTATTGTAAAGTTCATGCGGCGCTTGCCGATATCTTTTGCAGTTGTGGCTTGTTTTCGCAAAGTTCTCCATGCTCTCACGGCCGGTATTAATCGATCGCGAGCATATTTTCACATTTTTTCACAGTACAAGCTTCTGTTATTGCCTTATAACGGATAACGAAAGAGATTTGTGTAACATCTACAGCTCCCTTATGGGAATTATGTTTTCGAGTCAAAAAGGAACCGAAAGAGGCGGCACATCTTTGTTAGCGCGCAAAGCCTCATGTGTACCCCACTTTTTACGGCCGACGTGTTTCAATGGGCGCGATTCCGTAATGAAATACAACAATGCATATGCTTTCCAAACATATCAGCATCTCTTAAACAACATAAAAAACATATTGCGTTCTGGTGACTATGATCCTAATTTATATATGACGATGACGCAAACAGACGATTTCATTACAGATAATAGTCCGATAATTGATAAATGGTTACATAAATACGACAAATACTTTACTGAAGAAATTCCTAAATAATTATTTTCTATATTCAATAATATCCTTAATTTCCTTTCTTTTTTCAAAATCTTCATTATAATCCATCAAGATTAATATTTTTTTATAATGAATTCAATATTTATCATTCTTTTACGTTTATTATTTATAATTGGCGGAACGATTTCAATTTCTTGGAATATTTTTTCAATGGTAACAATGTCATTACAATTAATATGTATATTGTATTTTTTCATAAAATCTAAAATTTTATTATGAACATAATACTTGCGGTGGTAAATACTTTTACGTTTGAATTTATACTTGTTCTTATGAAAATCTATCCATTCCTCGTAATATTTATAACCATCGACTCTTCCACAATTTTTGCAAACATTTTAGTTATCTGTCATAATAATTTCTTTTTCATCACAACATGGTTCTTCCTTTTTAACACTGTGTTCTGCTATTTCTTCCTCACAAAATGGACAATTAATAAATTCATATTCCTCGTCATCCTTCAAATAATCATGAATATCACAATTACATGTTTCATCATCTTCAATTACAATAATATTTTTCTGACCTTTCATATTATAACTATATATATTATTTTTATTATTATTTCCGAGAACCATCTGGCGCGACTCAGTTTCATTTTGGCGATTAACCTTACGCTTTTCCAAGGCGTTAACATTCTTCTCATACAAACACATCCTCCAATACAATATAGTAACAAATCTTTAAGTGTCTTTGGGTCTCTCACTTAGACTATCGAAATTAACGTTTTCTCCGGTAATACGAAACTATTTTATTTGATGGTTGAAACTATTGAAATTAACTGTTTCTCGGGGAATACGGTTTGAAAAATGGAATTATAAGATTTTAATAAAATTGTTGAAAAAGATATAATAGAACTATAGCCTGTTTATATAGTCCGAAATTCGTAACATGAAAATAGCCGTTTCTCTTGTAATACTGCTAATTAATACCATTTATTGCCAAAACTATTGAAAATAACGTTTTCTCCGGTAATACGAAACTATTTTATTTTGAGTGAAATTACTATTGAAAATAGCCATTTCTCGGTTAATACTGTTGATTAATACCCTTTATTGCCAAAACTATTGAAAATAGCCGTTTCTCGGGGAATACTGCTTGATTCCGCTCATCTTATTGAAAATGATCTCGTACCCCCATGTTCTATACTACTCACATTTGTAGAAAAATGATGTTTAATTGTCATCACAATTTTATCCACACAGGCAGTGAGAGTGATTTTGTAATCATATCGCTAGTACGGTCGTTGCCAGCCTCCCAGATCGACCAAGAGCCCAGTGGCGGATGGCTGAGAGAGAAACTGGGATTTGTGACAGACGAGCACCAGATCAATGTTGCTCTAACGAGAGCAAAACGGGGACTTTGTATCATTGGTAGGACATATTACTACATATAGTCAAAATATGCCGGACCACCTGAAAGTGTAAGGCTAATGGTTCTAGAGCTGAATTCTCCTGACCAGGTTGAGGCTTCTAAAACTCAACAATATCAATTAATATATATTCGTGTCTCTCTTTTAATTTTAAGTGGCTACAAGAACGCATCCAATTCTATCTGGCACTGTTTTTAACATCATCCCTATATGTAGTAGTGTTTCTGCATGACGTCCTTTAACAAACAATAGTTTTATACCCGGGGGATGCACCCTTTTATGCTGATGGCTTAAAAGAACTATTTTGCTAAGGCTCTACGAAAACAGAGTTGAGTTCAAGCAAGAGTTTATTTTAGATTTCAAATCATATAGTGGGCTTTTACAAAATCTTGCTGGAAACGCATACTAGACTGCGCAGCAATTACAACTTGTGGGTTTAAGCTTTCAAATAAATTATTTGCAAGTCTTTGTGTGATGTCTAGTATTTTGCACTTGTTATTTTCTTTAATGGCAAACGCTCAAGTATATATGCATAACAAAAAACATTGTTGAATTAAGTTTTCGTGTGACAACCAGAATAATCAAAAATGAAATTGCATAGTGTTGCTTTCTGGCATTGTGCACGTGATGGAAGTGTATGTTTGTTTACTAGTTAGCACTAGTAATGTATAGTTTATTTTATTTGGAACTGTCTGTGTTACAGAAGTAATGACATTATAGTAAGGTGTGCATTATGTGTAAGTATGGCAAGCAAGTTTATTGTGTTTTAGCAAATGAAAGCATAATTAAAATAAAGCATCCTTCGGTTTCGACAAACCTCCGCTATAAGAATCCTCGATAATTAAAATTGTTAATTAACGGCAACGGTTTGGCAATAACAATGCGATGTTGATGGCACAGATTGAAGCGTGTACACGTAACTCTTTGCTGTCGATCGATCAATCGTTCAGAATTAGTGCCACGACCTGAACTAACAAGATGGCGTGGTCACTGAATTGATCGATCAATTTATAGTCTCTAAATTTGTTGCAGTCACTTGAGGCTCTCAGCTTGTTTCATCTTCTCCTCGTTCAGGTAACAAGAATTTGCTGGAGGTTTGTGAAATGTGGGGCTGCCTCATTGATCACTACCGGAAAAAATCGTGCCTCGTGGACGGAGATCACTGGCCAATCCCATGATGTAAACTTTGCAGCACATCTGTAACAACCGGCTTACATTGTAACACCCATGCCCTATTCCTTGCTCTGTAAATATTGCTTTTACTCGCAGCCGGTGACCGGTCCCAGTCAACACATCTATTCCAAGCATTTTGTAAAGTTATTGTACTATTGCGTACAAAGTAAAATAATCTGTAAATGCATTTTGTACTCTCAAATAGAGGGGTCATTCTTAACGTTTCTCATACGAAAACGTCTGCTTTTTTCACTAGTGAAGTCGAACTTTAAATTGCTAATAGACTTTTTAGACTTTGCTTAGCCTTTTCAACAGCATGCATCAATTGCAATTCTAAACAAAAAATGGAAAGTATTCTAAATCATCAGGGACTTTTGAAACGCAGTAAACATTCAATAATTAATTTATAAATTAACAGCCTGTGGGATTTTAAGTAAATTCCAGAAAACTCAGTGAAATATAACGAGACAAACTATATGCACTACAACAATAATTGTCTTTTAAGTTGTAGAAAAGAAATTCGCATCCATGTTTTGATTTAATGAATTTCGACAAAAGCTTTTTTTTCTTTTGGAGATACGTTCGTCAAAGATATAGTATATAGGTGTCACTATCTCAATTTTGATTGGCCAATAGCACGCAGTTAATTACTGCTGGTACGTCAAACCTACAGATAATAGGTTTTATTCATGTAGAAGTAACGTCATTTTGCGAACAATACTTTTACACACTCCAGAAACACGTTTGTCTTCTTACCGGAACCTTTTCTGGAATATGCCCTTTGCATGACCATGTCACGTGACCTTGTTAATCATAAAAAGTGGTCGTGGTGCAAAATAGATGCCAGAAACGGAGACGCTTGCCATCCAGCAGTTTTTTTCCATGAGTATTAAATAAAATCACTTCAAACTTTTATACCGCTCTATAATCTCTCACCAAAACGTCAGTGGTTTCAAAATTGTCAGTCTTACTAATTTCATCACGCTCTTTCCATTTCTATTTTGTATCTGTTTTGTACTATGACCACTTTTTATGATTGACAAGGTCACGTGACACGGTAATTGAAAGAGCCCATTGCATGGCAAAAGATTTTACCAAAACGGGTCTGCGGTCAGTCAATAGTTTAATTTTGAGTTTTTAAACATGTTTTAGGTGGTTTTTTTTTTGTAAAATTTTTCTGGAAATACTTGAATTATACCGCAACTTTTAGGTTGTAAGCTTATAAATAAAGTTGTGTACAAGTTGGCGTAGCATGTTTTTCTTCTTGTAAGCGCTCTTGTTTTCACAAATGCTCAGGTTTATGCATAATAAAACAATTATTGAATCCGGTTTTTGCATGATAGTGAGAATTATCATAGCCTCAGTTTGTGTTATCCACCTCAGCCTTTGGCTTCGGCAGTTAACACAAACCTTGGCCATGATAATTGTCGCAATGTCTGATCCAAAAATTGTTAATTAATTTCCACGATCGTCTGAGCGGACTTAGAACCCTCTTTCCCCGGAAACTAGTCGGGTGAGGTCGCCACTACACCACCAGGATAGCCACGCTGGAGACACAGCTGATTTAAGTAGTGTATGGGATTATTTCGTGGGACTCCCGGGCTACTATTTTTTTCTTTCAATCAGATGGCGCTAGATCAACAAGTGGTTCACAGGAGGACAAGGGCAGACAAATTCAATTTATAGACAAGTTAAATCCTCTTGAGCTAACAGCGCATCTTTTGTCATCAGAAGGATCAACAAGTGATTCACAGTCCAAGCTTGGACTGTAAATGACTTGTTATTTGTGTCTTTGTCAATAGCCTTTATAAGGTCTCTTCATTTGGGCAATTCAGAGAGTTTTTTAATATTTTGCTTTCGAATGCCCACTTTATTGCCAGGTTATATCAAATATCGACCATCCCCTGACCGGTTAACTTAGTTGGTAGACCACCGAACTACCATGCGGGATGTCGCAGGTTCAAACCCCCGCCGGACCAACACTCAGGACCTTTAAATAATTGAGGAGAAAGTGCCACCTTTGTAATGATAAACCATAGACCTCGTCTCACAATTCTTTATGATTAATACTGTAAAACCACTAAGGACGTGATGAACCTTGGTTGTGACCACCCCTGGTGCCCAACCTAATTCTTAGCACCAGTGGTTTAGGTAACCCTATACAGCTATTTCGGGAAAGGTTGTCCTAAGGAAGTAAAAAAGCGTACGCGACAATCCCGAAAGGTAGTCTGGGACATTGAATATTCTTTTGAAATGTCCAGAAGTGGCGATGCCGCGACCATACAGTGAAGACCTGCGATAGCATGCAGTATGGATGAAATAGATTTTAGGATACAGTGTAGACGAAGTAGAAGCTGCTCTGCCATGACACGAAAATCTTCCAGCGCTGTGTGTTAAAATTACTTAACACTGGGGAAGTAAACACACAAAATTTCCGACGACCAATAAATAATTTTATTATGCATCCGCACGTGGAATTCGTCATCATGGAAGCAGTCTGCAACGTCCTGCATAAGGAACGCTTGCAGAGATCGCTCACAAGATTCAGGAACAGACAGGATCAGAACGTGGCCGGTATTTCTAGCGTTTTGCTATATTCGAATAGGAATCGTTGCAGCCGAAAAAAGGTTTGAAAAGGATTTATTCGTGGTAGCCCGTCAATTACGGTTTTCCGACTGAAAATGTAAATCAGTTCATGAACAACGGATATTTTCATTAATTTATGAATATTTTATTCTTGTTTACTGCTATGTCGTGGATACAGCCATATCACGAGGCTCCGAGGAATCAGAATTTCATTTTCTTCAGGAAAACTGAAAAACAACTGAGATATGAAGGTCAGAGGAAAACCTTAATAAAGTGTTGCCTTCATTTCAAGCCCTGTGTCACAACGACTGATGGCATCGGCGAAACCTGATTCAACCGCCGACCGGTTAGCTCATTGGTAGAGCATCGGACTAGCGTGCGGGAGGTCGCGGGTTCAAACCCCGGCCGGACCAACACTCAGGGTCTTTAAATAATTGAGGGAAAGTGCCACCTTTGTAATAACATCTGCAAATGGTTAGACTTTCTAGTCTTCTCGGATAAGGACGATAAACCGTAGGCCCGTCACACAACTCTTCATAATTGATTCTGTGAGACGTAAAAGAATCCACACACTGTTCGAAAAGAGTAGGGGACGTAGTTCCCGGTGTGGAGGTCTATCTCTAATCTGATGGTTAAATGCTCGGAGATATTAGCTGCATAAGCTACTCTAAAAAATCCGAGGGTAAATAAAGTGATGAATGTATGTGTGTGTATGTATGTATGTATGTATGTATGTATGTATGTATGTATGTATGTATGTATGTATGTATATGTGTGTGTGTGTGTGTGTGTGTATGTATGTATGTATTCGTTGGGTCGCATCACTCAATTATTTTACAGTCAGCAGACAACTACAAAATACATGTATTCTTGTACTTTATAATTGAGGGAAAGAACCTATCTAAGCAGAACTTCAGGAATTTAGGGCTGAAAATAATAGTTAGATGGTTGCTTCGATAGCAGATACTCAGTTGGCCATTTTAGTAGCTCTTTTATTCATTTCATTTCGCGGCTGTATAACTACTAGATACGCTCAGTGCTCAGGGGAGTGGCAATGTTTATTATTCTCCAACTGCATGCGGTCTTTGTTAAATACAAGTCTCCTTATTTAAGGACATTTCCACTCTAAGATTGCACTCTTCTATCTGGTACTCAAATCTTCTCTTTCAAAACGGATAACATAAGATGAAGTACACCGTAGTTTCTGACGAAGATAAACCCGTAGCTTCGAGCGGAATCGAATGGCAACTAAAGTTCGGTTCTTGTGTATTATAGGGGGCCTCGATTGATGGTAACGGTCGATATGTCGGTCGACTCACGGTCGACTGACGGTCGATATCTCGGTCGATGTATCCACCGAGTATCGGTCGAGTGTCGGTCCATTAGCAGGCGTGTCGGTCGAGCATCGGCCGCTATATAGGCGACGAATCGACCGATCATTGGATCACCTTCGGTCGAGAGATCGACCGACACTCGGTCGAGATAGCATCGGCAGTGTGTCGGCAATATATGGGTGAACCGTCGGTCAAGTATCGTTCGATGCTAGGTCGACACGAAAAGGAACGAGGATTTTGCCAGCAACAGCAAAGTATAAAAAAAGTATAAGTCCGCGTCAAAAAAATTCAAGAATAACAAAGAAAAAGACAAGCAAAGTGTTATAGGAAAAGAAGGTCCCCGTCAATCCGCGAATTCAGCGAAAACGCAATCAGCTTGTTAGCAAAAATTGCAAACAACAAAGAATTCCGAAAGTAACCGCACCCGTTACTTTCGGATTTTGAAAGCAAAAGTGGCCACTAATTTCGGATAGCTCGCGTTGCATTCGCGATCGGATGCGCAAAAAACGCGAGGGAGAGGACGCGTAGCATGAAGGTCTGTTCGTTTATGCATATTACGAACCGACCCACATGAACAAAGCAGACTATATATACAAAAAAGGCCTCAAATGTTGGTACTGAAGTGCGAAAGGCAAAGAGGGCACTTTTCAAGCCGCGAATTTAGCAAATTTAGTAAAAATAACAAGGGTTTTGCTTGCAATGACAAAAAGCATGTAAAATTTGCCTGTGACTGACAATGAGGTTGACAACGATAAAATATATAGAAAATGATATAACAAGGAGAAGAAAGGCAAATGACAAAGGCTCAAGAGCCTTCAGCAAACACAAATTTAGCAAACAAAGCAAAACGAAGTAACAAGGAATTTATCTGCAACTGCCAAATTCGCAAATATAGCAATAACAAAATTATTTCCTACAGGGCGAAAAAAGCTTAGTATTACGGTGGCTTCAAAGGGACATCACTAAATCAAAAAAAAATTTCTACAAGTTCAAGTTTGAGTTCGAGTTCGAGTTCGAGTTCGAGTTCGACTTTGAGTTCGACTTTGAGTTCGAGTTCGAGTTGATTTGTGCAAAAGTATTGGGGGCTCAGCATTCACTCGATAAAGACGGCGGAATCGAGCCATTGGAGTGGAGATGGAGGGAGCGAGTTAGGGGAAGAATGGAGTGAATCAAACGAGGTAAGAGCACGATTTTCTGCGTTTCTAACCTTAATTTAATATAAAACACCTTGTAGGATCAGTTTTAATAAATGAACTGTGTACTTTCAAGGTTATCACCTTCTTGAAAAAAGCTGGAGTCGGGGAGGACGTAACCTTACAGAAGTTTATACTGGAAAAGGTAAGCTTACATATACAGTCGACGTTCCAGGATAACTTATTGATCGATCACTTAATGTCGGATGTACTTCAATTTCCTTGACCCTACATTTCGATGCCTGCCTTAAGTGTTAGGAAGCAATTTCAAGGCTCATTTTATTAGAACGATACAATGTTTCTTTATCTATATGGTAAAAGTTCCAGCATTGTTTTCGATCCCCTCATTCATGGTGTGAGGGAACATATTTCTAGGAGTATTTATATATATGTTTTCCAGTTATTGCAGTGCCAAATTTCTTCCTCATAAAAAAGAAGTTAGCTGGTTTAATAGTTGTAGTTCTTGATAAACAAGACATTAAGTGGTCGATCAGTAAGTTATCCTGGAATGTCGACTGTATATGCAAACTTACCCTTTCCTGTATAAACGTCTGTACTACGTCCTCCCCACGCTTTTCTTGATGTATATAAATGACATCGTGGGTGATATCAAGTCCAATATGAGGCTCTTTGCTGATGACACCATTATGTACCGACAGGTTGTATCGCCTGCGGATCACCTTATTCTTCAACAAGACCTCGACAGACTAACTTCATGGGCCTGTCTTTAGCAGATGGAGTTTAATGTGAAGAAATGCTACCACATTTCCTTGACCAACAAGCGAGCTATTGTCATGGTACCATATTACATGCATGGTCAGGCCCTGGAACATGTAACCTCCTATGATTGTCTGGGTGTTAGATTAACGAGCAAGTTAAATTGGAAAAAACAGTGTGATAGAACTTCCAACAAAGCCAATAGGTCTCTTGGACTGGTTAAGCAAACCTTAAAACCTTGTAATCCTGAAGTCAAGGAAAGAGCCTACAAAGCAATTATTCGACCTTTACTAGAATATGCAAGTGCTGCCTGGAATCCGCACCCAAACAGGGACACTGAAACTATCGAAAAAGTCCAGCGGCGGGCTGCTCGTTTTGTTGCGCATGTTTACAAGAGATCTACAAACTCACAAGATCTTGTAAATCAACTTGGTTGGGACTCCTTGGAATCCAGATGTTTGCTGGCCCAAGTGACTCTTTTCTTCAAAATCAAAAACAATCTCATAGATCTCGAATTCCCATCTTCTATCCAACCAGCTCCTAGATCAAGGATCCAACATGCTATGCTCCAGCCCTACCCAAGTGTTTCGGCGTACAGTTGTTCTCCGTTTGTACGAACTGTTCGGGTATGGAACAAACTGTCAACTCAAACAGTCCAAGCTAAGACAATCACTTCTTTTAAGTCACTAGCTATGCGGGACATTCAGAACATGAAGACCCCGAACCACCTGAAAAGACCTTGAACT